>ML794861.1:106750-122457 GCA_009831015.1 Picea engelmannii | reverse complement strand
TTAACTAAAGAAGTATTTCAACTACTTCAACCAATTCTAATTTTCTTAAAGTCAAAGGGAAAAGGAGGAACAAAAGGAGAATAGAAGGAGAAGCATACTAAGGTTTTCTCTTTGAGATTTGTTGAGATAATTCAGTTTTTATTCAATCCTTAATTCATTAGAAGCCTAATTCTTTTTTATGATAGCAGGGTCTTATTGTAGACAACAAGATTCAGTTCTGAATTACATCATTCAGACACTTTTTTTTCAGAGGTATTGATCTATATTTGATAGTCTATGTAGACTTCTCTGTTTGTGAATTAAATTTCATGTCTGACAAAGGCTATTGTGCAGAGTCGAGTGGGTAACAATCTGTGGCAAGTTGATCTATCTTTTAAATTTCAGTTTTTTACTTTATGTCAAAAGTACTTTTGTATGATTCAACATGGACATCTAAGTTTGACTTTGGTCCAAAACTTCCTCAAGAAATTTTGTAAAGAAAACGATTATTTTGATGAATTGGAATGAAATAAATGATTGCTTTATGTCTCATTTGTTTTGATTATTGACTTGGTATATTTACTTCTATCTCTATATTTATTTCAACATATGTTATGTTAAGAAAATTACATAATTAATGAATTTTTTAACAACCTTTTATTTATAAAAAAATAGCCTAAGCACTTTTAATCAATACGTGTGAATTAGGATATCAATTTTGATGGATATAAACACAGGGTGATATTCCCGTCTATTTTTCTTTAGCCAATCAGGATCTAAAAATGCTTGAGTAAGATCATTTTATATCTTTTCCTCAACATTTATTTGTCGAGCATACTGGGGAGATATTCAATATCTCTCTAGTTGAATTTTATGCTCGATTATCATCGAATACATCTATTTTTCTGATATTGATTCTTTGGTTGTTTTATTTTTTAATGACTGTACCTGTTGCAAGGCTTCCCAATATTGAGCCCAGTCTTCAAGAACAAACCAACATTTCTTTGAATTTGTTTAACACCATTTTAGACACTACTAAATCTTGGGCTAAGATAAGTCATTCTTGGGCAGAAATTGAATGAGACATTAGTGCCCAAGAACATTGGGAAGCTAGACGTAGACAACCTAGAAATCAGCAATAACCTTGTTGTTCCTTCAGCTTTGTACTTCCTTTCATGTCCTTAGACTCTCGTGTTTCTAGGAGAAGAAGAGGATTATCACCTAAAATTAATCCTATTGTTGAAATAGGAAGAAGGAACGTTGTGTTATCAACCCAACAAAGTTCTCTAAGGAGAACCTTGTCTGATTCATCCAGTTCATTTTTTTCTCCCTTACATATCATCCACAAGATGGCATCTACTGGTGGCTCTAGTGTCACTAGAAATGCTTCCTCCTCTCAGTATTTAGCTTCGTTAGTGATCGGTATCTTATATAGCCACCATATCCATGTCCAATCTACCAAAAATCCCACCAAAGTCATCAAAAAGTATGGGCTTTTTCAATTTGAAGAAGACGCCACAACCACAACATGGAATTTTTACTCTCCTCTTAACCTAGCACCTGCTACTTGTCCACTTCCTAAATTCAAAGGGCATATTCCCAGGTTTTCAGAAAAATAACATTGTTACTCCAAATGATCACCTGGTTGCATTTTATAATTCCTACAACAACATAGGGGAAAATGACTTCGATACTTGCATGCGCTTATTTGTCAATTCCTTAGAAGGAAAGGTTGCGGCCAATTTCTTTGACCTTCCTCCTCAAATTCTATCTACTTGGGAGGAGTTAGTCTACTGGTTCAAATACACCTATGGGCAATCTAAAATCCTAGTTGAGAAGTTACGGGATTACAATAATATCACCTATAAGAATGGTGAGACCATCAAGTCCTTCAAATTGTGTTTCACTAAGTTATACAATATGATCCCTGAACTCATTCAACCTCAGAACAAATTTGTTTTCATGCATTATTATAATGCATTACCTTCCCTCTATCGTCATAGGATTGAAGAAAAATCCATTGATAACCTCGGTTCTACTCTGCATACTTGTTTAGAGTATGAAGAACATCTTGAAAGAACAGGTATTCCTCAGGGAGAATTGGTTAAACAGAAAAACATGTCCACCCTCTTACATCTAGTCCAATATATGAATAATCGTATGATATCATATGAGCGAAAGGAAAATCTCTCCCATCTCACCCCTAGAGCTTCATCCTCTTCTGTACCACCCTTTAGAAGTCCAATTGAAAATAATTTTCATCCTAAAGATATCATGCCTCGAAGTTGGTGTAAATTTTGTGAGGAACACCATGAGGAAACCACAAGTGAGGTAAGAAAGAGCGCCAGAGATAAGATCTTTGGTAAAATACCAGAAACTACCATTGTTGTCCTAGATTTTGCATATCCAGAAGATGTCATGATCATCAATACTAGGAACAATTCCTACGATCCCAAATTCAAATATGATCCTACCCACAATTCTTCTAGGTTGAGATCATCCTCACCAATTAATACTATTTAGGTTCCTAAGGTTCTAGATAGTCAAGGGAATACTTCCCCTCTCCCCTCTTCCAAATACAATATCATAAATCAGTTGGCCAACATCAAAGTAGATGCAACCCTTGTAGACATGGTTGTCATCCCTGAACAACAGAGGCATCTAAAACAATTCATGGAAGGAAAATATTTTGTTGTAGCCAACCTCTATGAAGAGGTAAATGAAGAGGATTCATCTATAAATAAAGTAGGTGTACATAACTTTAGATACCCTGTAAAAAAATCCCCCCTTTTATATTTTTGTAAATATTATGGATAAGATCCCCCATTTTTGCCTCGTCAATGGTGGTTCGGGCCCAAGTGTGATGTCTAATATTATTATGGAAGAGATAGGCTTGTCTTGTACAAATGAAAATTCCAGAAGCATGATCTCTTATAATAGTCTACAACAAATGACCATAGGTGAGATTAAATATGTGACCTTAGTTTTGTTCGCACACCCTGAAATAAGGACAACCCTTAGTATTCAAGTAATTGATATGATAGTAATCAATTACTCAATCATTTTGGGAAGAGATTGACAAGATTTGATGGGTGGATACCTCTCACTCGATGGGACATACCTGTTCATTCCTCGGAATGGTAAAAACATTATAGTCCTTAGAGAGGGAAGGATTTCAACTTACATAGAAAGTGTCCCACAACCAAATGTGAACTGCATAGAAGAGGACCTAGGGGTGTATTCCATATTTTTTTAGGAGGATAACATTCCCTTGGAAAAAATCGATTTAGATGATGGTATGTGGCACATGCACTTTTATGGTTCATGATCTAGTGAAGGTAACAGAGATGGCATAATCTTGTACTCTCCTGTGGGGAAAATTCATAACTTTTCTTATAGGTTGGAGTTTGCTTGCACAAATAATGTCACTGAATTCAAAGCCTTCTTATTAGGCATTGAAAATGCCTATAATCTTGGTTGTCGTCACCTTTCAGTTTTTGGAGATTTTGAGCTTGTTGTGAACCTTGTACGTAATATATACTCTCCTAGAAACAAGTTGATGAAATGATACACCCAAACTATTTGGGCACTTATCTCGAACCTATTGTGTTTCAAAATTACTCATGTTAATAGGGAATTGAACTCAATGGATGATCGGTTAGCTATTTTTTCATCCTTTCCTAATCGGCAACCTCTGCCACACGAACCTGATTGTACTCTTAAATATCTATATCGTCCACATATCCTTGACAATATAAAATCTTGTCAGGTCTTCCCTAGTGATGAGAGAATCTATGATTTCATTCAAAATGAACCTTATAAGCCCAAGGAAATTATATCCATAGAAGTTAACAAGATTCCTAAGGGCTTAACTCCTCTAAAGAGTCATTTTTCATCGAGTGATGTAGGAAATAAAGAGAAACATAAATAAGAGGATTCGAAAATGAAGGTGGGTGAAACCATATCCTTGAACATTGGGACACCCAAGTCTCCAAATAATGTTAAAATAGGTGCCCAATGTTCTAACGAAGAGAAAATGAAGTTTTCCAACCTTCTTGGCGAATGTCAAGATGTTTTTTCTTGTTCTTATGAGGATCTTCATGATTTTGATCCTTCTCTTATACAACATGCCATTCCCATCAAGGAAGGAATAAAACCAGTTAGGAAAAAACAAAGACCTACTAACCCTACACTGGAAGAAACTATTCGAAAGGAGTTGGAAAAATTCTTGAAGGCTGGAATTATCCTTCTAGTCAAGTATTCTTAATGGGTTTCAAATTTGGTTCATGTTCGGAAAGCCACTAATCATATCATATTTTACGTTGATATTCGCGCATTCAATCGGGCTATTATTAAATATCACTTTCCTCTCTCTAACATGGAAATGATTTTGCAGCAGGTTGCAGGGTCATAGATGATTCCCTTACTTGACGGATTTTCTAGTGACAATAAAATCAAGATAAAAGGGGTAGATACATACAAAACCAGCTTTATTACTCATTGGGGTACCTTGACTTATGAACGTATGCCTTCTGGATTATCTTATGCGAGTACCACTTTTAAAATACATATACAAATAACTTTCGACGATTTGATCGGTAAGATTATTCATGTTTATCTTGATTATCTAATCGTGTACTTTAAAAGGCTATCAATTGTCTCAAAGTTTCAAAATTTATGGATGGGTCCTTTCAATATTTCTTTTGTCTTGGTTACTAACTCTTACATTCTAAAATATTTACAGGAGCGAATTTTTTCCTATATCACTAACGATTCTCACTTAAAACACTACGTGGAACCAACTTGAAAAGTTTTAACGTTGTTTGGATTTTCAGTATATTAGTAGTCTAGTTATGCTTTCATTTTCACCACTGTTTTTCATTTCTTCTTTTACAACAGTTTGATTTTTTCTTGCCTTTTAATAGCTTCCTACCGCTTTTACAATTTTTTCATTTTATTTATGTTGTTTTAAATTTTGTAGTCCCATTTTTGTCATGAATTTTATTGCTTTCCATTTTTTAGTTTATTTTTGGTCAAGAATAAGATGTTGGATCAGTTCTGCCACAGTGACACTCATGTGAAGTATTTTTAGTCAATAAAAATCAATCTTACATAGTTGTTACAATTTTCCCCCTAAAAGAATAATTGAATTTGTTATCTTCTTTCACTGTTGTCTTATAAAGAAATTGGTTATCTCCTTCTTATGCCTTCCATTTCTTCATCCATTTGAGAATTAAAAGAGAAATTCCATAAATTTTTCTCCTTTAAGTAAAGAGAAAATTTTGGTTGAATGATTATGCATACAAGGATAAACCCCCTCATACTTAATATTTTCCATGAATTATTCCCAAATTCCTAGTCATTTTTCCATTAAATCCGCTCACTTCCCCCTGTTGCATAATCATTCTGGTTATATCTTCTTGATTTTCATATTCTTAGTGTGAGAAACCATATGTTATGAGTTATTAATATGTTGGAAAGATATTTCCCTATGGATTCGCAAGTTTGTTGACGATAAAAATCGCAATGAGGATTTCACCCGCAAAGTATTGCTTAAGCCTATTATTTAAACTATGCTAACGATATATAATACTAGTAGGTGGGACCCCCTTGTAGACTGGAGGATCAGAGATAGTCTAATCACACATTTTATGATGTTGTTTCAATTTTTATTATAGGGTTCTACATGATTGACAATGGATTGGTTTTGTTGTGACATAATGGCAGATGTATAATGCATTTTATGTGTTGATTTTGTTACTCTAAGCTCTAAATTCTGTGTATGAATGACCTGTATTTATTGTTATTACATTTTCTATTGTCGCCATGATTCATTACCTGTCAACACCTACATAAGACACATGCTAGGAACAACAATAAACAAGATCAATGGAAAGAAACTTGTGAAAAAAATCCAAGAGAAGGGAGCTATACTATACTATGCTATGCTATACTATGTGCAAATGAAATTAAAAGAAATTAATGTTAGTCCTAACTAGAAATGTTAGTGGCTATACAATTTGTATTGAGTTATATTGGGTGCATTTGATATATGTAATTGTATGTTTTTGGCAATGGTTAATATGGATTGGGGTGGAGCAATTGGAAAGCAATGTGTGCAAGTTTCAATGCATGGAATTAATGGTATGGTTTGGTCGGTTGTTGTGTACTACGAAATTGAATGAAATGGAGGATGGAAGTGACATGCATTAAATGCATGTCACTCCATACTTCTCCCACTGACCATCACCTTAGCATGGTTATTGTTCATTTGGTTTTGTTGTGGTTAAACTCTGATATTCAGGCATGGAAGCAATTGCTCGACCAATTCACATTTTTAAGGTCATTGGTTACAGGTATGCTTTTTTCGCCCATCCATGAATTTTTTCTGTGTATGAAACGATCGTTGGCTCAGTAATGTGTTGGTATATGTTTTCTTGAGATTGGAAACTGTGTAAACGCATGGTGTTTTCTCTAGAATGATTGTGTGTGTTATTCGTTGCAAATGGAAAAATCGATGGTTGAAGTTGTGATTTCATTGGTTGTTCTATGTGGTGGAAAATGTGATGGCTCTTTGTTGTCTTATGGCTATTTTGTTGGAGGGTTTCATTTGGTTTAGCCTTGCTGGCCTCCTCCTCACAATTAATGGTAACCACACCCAGTTGTATTTGGTGCTATGGGGTTTTTGTGTATGTTCGGAACCACCTTTTTGTCACTGTATATATTTTCACCTGGTCGTGGTCTCTTTTTATGGTATTGGCATCAACATAGTGGCCATTATGCCAAGAAGTATGCTTTAGGGTTGTTGATAGTACCTGGGTTATGCATTTCCATCGACATTTTTATGTGTCGGTTCATCTCTTGAGAAGAGCGTGAGGGTTATGACTCTGTGCATTCTTGGTATTGGTTACCCTCCAGTGAGAAATTGTTGTTCCTCTACAACATGGCCTACCCTACTTGGTGTTGAACTGTCACCCTATTTTACAAAGCTAAGGGTTATAAGGCTTGTGGTTCCATTGTGCTTGTCTCAAAGGTTCTCACCTACTGTTGATATGGTCGACCTCCAGTCTAACTGTGTTTGGTGACTGAGCAAGCTCTTAATTATTTCTTATGTTCATTGGTTACAGAGCCTGATTTTGTAAACTCAACCAGTCACACTCTGTCAAGTACCTTGTTGACTGTCATAAGTTGGTTGAGTAACATTGACAATGGTTTTTATTATTGGCTTATCTCTGTTTGATCGGGTTGTTGGAGAGTTGTAATTGGAAATGATAATTGGTATATAGTCGTTACCTCATTTTGTTGTGACAGTTGAATCGATAACTCAGCATTGTTATAAATTAATTGATTGGGAGTAAACAGTAATGTACAGTCACAGAGATGGTTCTTTTTGTTATGCGTTGGTTTGTGTGTTCCTACAACATGGTATAAATTGAAGTGGTGGTTGTTGCGTGTTTAATTTTCCCAATTGGGATTATTTTAATTTGAAGAGTTCATGATTGTGACTTGGTTGTCTACTATATATGATTTATGGAGACATCACGCATCCTTTTGTTTTATTGCACCATCAGAGATGAAGCACAAGGTTTTTGGTACTATGGTTTCATTTCAAATATAATGATTAACATTGTCAAAGGAATGGAATAGGGCATGTTTTAAAAGAGTCTGTTCAACTCAGGAAAGACCTGTTTCTATGTTTGATTTGAGGATTTATAAATTATGGGGAGTGGTTGATGTTTTATGTGTTGAACAGAGTTGAAGCAATATGACTATGTGTTCCAGAGTTGAAGCAATATGACTATGTGTTCCTTTGGATTTTGTTTTAAATAAAAAAGGGAAGGAAATGAAAAGAAACAAAATTCTCTTAACAAGATGTTTGAAAGGCATAGTGATTTTGAGTATGATTGTACACTATATTAATTGAAAAAATTTAAAAGAAATTGGATGTGGGACAATGAACAAGTTTTAACACACAACAATTGTTTAATTGGTGTTGGAATAGTTTTATTGAATACATAACTTTTTTTATGGATTACTTAATTGGTTTTTCGAACAGTATTCGTTCTTTTCCCTACCATTTTTCCACATTTCCCACATTACAATTCCCCTCACCTTCCCATATTCACTATCCAATCCATGTTCTTAAAATTTAATTATAGTTAAGATAAATTATGTATTATAATAGTTAAAGAGATTGCACATGGATGAATTACAGTGATATATTATTTTGGTTTATGATACAATTGATTGTTTGATGTCTATGAGCAGTAATCATGATCTTTCCCCCTCGTTTTAACCCTTTTCACTCAATACGATCCCTCACATATCCTAGAACCCTTTTTTCCACCCCCTGCTCATTGACAAGTATTAAACAATTTGTATGGAATTGATTGCATGAGTCTGATATGTTGTCGAGCCCAATTTTATTTCATATTTAAAAGAGTTTTCATGTATGGTTCTTAAAGAAACTATTTGTTAATCAATAATTCATACAGGAATGAGGTTTTTCAGTAGAGGTAGACATGGCCGGGCTAACCGAGGAAGAGGAAATTGGAACAAAGGCCCTAGAAGGCCAAGATTCTCTATACACTTTGATGCATAGTTGCAAGAGTTAGGCTAGCTATTTCAAGCTAGATTTTTTAACTGGATTAGACAAGGAGTGGTCCAACCTAGGCCTGAAAAGCCTCCCTTCCAAGCCACACAAGTCCCTGGTATCCCATTTCCCCCTCATGTCTCACTACAACCTAAAGTCCCCGAAAATGACAGATGGCAAGAGATTGCCAACCCAATAGTCTCCCAACATCCTGGATAGCCTAACTTATCTCTACCTACTCCTCCACCTATTAATAAAATTGTCCAAGCTGCCCCTATCCTCTCACCAGTACAATCTTCTCATGCAAGAAAAAGGTTAAAAAATGAGGCCCACCATGCTCCTGACAAAGGAAAATTCGTTGCTTCCCCTTCCTCACCCTCAAATGACTCTTCCAAATTTGTGTCCTCCCGCATGAATTTGAGAGATGATTGCTCGCATGTGATCAGTGAGATTAGGCCTAAAGGCTCCACACAGCCTAAGGAAAATTCAGAGAGATCAAAAGGTGACAACATTAACAAGGGAAACATTTCCTCCTAGAGTGGAAAATATGGATTTTAAGTGTTTTTATTTATTGATTGTTGAGAACAATTGACTTCTGAAATTTTGGACAACACACTATTTTTGGATATATGGGAAATATATTTTTGGAAATAATTTCAATTATCATTGATGTAAATTGTCAAATATGAAAGTGATGATGGGAGTCACAAGGAGGGATGCTTTGTTTGATTAACTAGTTGTGTTATGATTGTTAAAGAACTAAAGGGAGTCACAAGGGGTCCCACCTACTAGTTATTATTTATTAAAACCCTTTATTATGATTTTATTACTTTTCCCCCTTAACCAAAAAATTGGTTGAGTTTTAGTTAACTTAAATAAAGAAGTAGTTCAACTACTTCAACCAATTCTAATTTGCTTAAAGGAAAAGGGAAAAGGAGGAACAAGAGGAGAATAGAAGGAGAAGCATACTAAGGTTTTCTCTTTGAGTTTTGTTGAGATCATTTAGTTTTCATTAATTACTTAATTCATTAGAAGCCTAAATGTTTTTTATGATAGTAGGATATTATTGTAGACAGTAAGATTCAGGGCTGAATTACATCATTCAGACACTTTGTTTTCATAGGTGTTGATCTATATTTGATAGTCTATGTAGACTTGTCTTTTTGTGAATTAAATTTCATGACTAACAAAGGCTATTGTGCAGAGTCGAGTGGGAATCAATCTGTGGCAAGTTGATCCAGCTTTTAAAGTTCATTTTTTTACTTTTTGTCAGAAGTCCTTTTGTATGATTCATCGGGGGCATCTAAGTTTGACTTTGGTACAAATATTCCTCATGAAATTTTGTAAAGATAACGATTCTTTTGATGAATTGGAATGAAATAAATTATTGCTTTGTGTCTCATTTGTTTTGATTATTGACTTGGTTTCTTTACTTTTGTCTCTATATTTATTTCAACATCTGTTATGTTCAGAAAATTACATAAATAATGAATTTTCCAACAATATTTTATTTATAAAAAACTAGCCTAAGCACTTGTAATCAATACTTGTGAATTAGGATATCAATTTTGATGGCTATAAACATAGGGTGATATTCCCGTCTATTTTCTTTATCCAAGAAGGATCCTAAAATGCTTGAGTAAGATCATTTCATATATTTTCCTCAACAAGGAGCTTTGATGGTTGAGTTGTTCTCTGCCACCATGAGTTCAAAGGAGAAGGTTAAATACTTCAATAAACGATTCACCACTATCCTAAAAAATATCAAACCGAAGCTAATCCCACTCAAGATTTGCAAATCGAAGTATATGCTAATGCTATCCCTGCTTCCATTTCCATGTTTGTGAAAAGGACTGCTAAAACAACCCTAGCTAAGAATTTTGAGGAACCCAAAATAATCGAATTTCAAATGAAGGGATGTAAAGAAGGCCATGTCTCATTAGTTAAGAAGGAAGCTCAACCTCCACCCAGGAGAGGAATCTTGTAGACCAGACCCCCAGGGAAACAAACAGAACAAGGTCCCAAAAATTGAAGTGGAGACATAGAATACCTACAACGAATGATAAAGAAGTTGTCAAATGAAATCATAGACATGAAAAAAAGTGCATGGGAAGGAAACCAAGGCCAAAGGCCCTATAAACCCTTTTTTTAAATGAATCCACCGTTCAAATAAATTGAACCTCCCACAACCAACTTAAACATCAACCTGGGAAATGTGGCATATAACTCTTTCTGTACCTATCACCAAGAAAAACATTTTGAAAGAGACTGCCCACAATGGGTGCATGTCATGAATTTGATGGCCAATTAGTTTCTAGATGAGGATTCCCTTACTGAACAATCAATTGAATCAGCTATGAATATTGTTGATCGGGAAGAATTTGACCCACCAGAATAAATAACCATGTTGTTGTGGTACCCTAACTTGTCTATGCCTTACAATGATCTATTTGAGGTTCAAGAACCACCAATGAAGGTAGTGGCTATGAAAATGCAAAGTAAGGATCAACCGGTCTCAAACGAACTTACCATTGTCCACACTTTGAGAGGAAAAAAAACATTTGATCACCCGAAAGAATATTTTTTCTCCCAAATAAATCCTATAAACATCCATACACGAGAATCGCCCAAGCTAGACTACAACATAGTAGAAGATTTAAAAAAAATTGAAGGAAAACATATCGGTCATGGACATGTGTAGAATTCCCTGGAAAAAGGACTTTATGTTACAAGATTTGAAGTTAGTAGAAACTCCTATAACAAACACTGACCAAGGAGAAAATGCAGCCCTCATAGATCTAAGAAATAAGCCAATTGTTAATGCTTTCTCTGAAGATAAGAAAGGAAATCCTTTTGTCCCACCATTCCTCTTGATATTTGAAATCTTCAAAAGAAACCTCCATAATTGTTTGGTTGACTTAGGGGCATCCTCTAATGTTATTCCATTATCTATCATTAATAAATTAAATGCAATCCCTCTCAAAAGTGATAAACATGTGACACAACTAGACAGAACCCAAGTGAAAGTTATGGGATAAATCAAGGATGTCATGATCAAAATGGTGAAACACCCTAAATTTTTTCAAGTAATTGATGTCATTATAGTAGATATACCAGAACCTTATGGACTGCTACTTATTCGAGAGTAGTCTGAGAAGTTGAATGGATACTTTATCACAGACTAGGCTCACCTTTGGTTTCCATTAAAGGGTCATGAAAACATAATTAGGATCGATAGGGAAAGGTATCTAAAACATATTGTCAGTGAACTAGAAGCCCTCAACGAACCCTCTTCAGTAGATTTCCCCGTGCTAGGAAATTATTCCTGTGACTCTGATTTCGGTAATTTCTTACCTCTCTCATATGATGTCCCTCTTACTCAAAACTCTGAAATGACTTTTCAAGAAAATTTACCGATGACGACAGAAGAAATCCTCTTCTGTCAAGAACCTCTATTGAAAACCACAGAGCAGATAAGAGGAAAGGAGGAAATTGGTAGCCAGGGAGAAGTGGATGGTTCTCACTCACAAGTTTGGACCTTGTAATTTGATGGATCTAAATCATAAGAAGGGTTAGGATTAGGGTGTATCCTTATTGATCCGAAGGGGAAACAAAATTTCCTCTCCTGCAAAGTATAATTTGAATGCACTAATAACATCGTCGAGTATGAAGCTTTAGTGAAAGGGATAAATAAATCCATAGACTTAAACGTTCAAGAAATAAAGGTTTTGGGAGACTCTAAAATCATCATTAGGAAAGTAAGGAACACTATACACTGCAACTCTCCCCACCTGAGTAATTATCAACAGGAAGTGCATAGGCTAATAAAACATTTTGATGCTTTCAACATTACAGCGATCCCTAGAATAAAAAACACTCTTGTTGATTCCCTAGCCACTGTTGCCTCGAGACTATCCCCTTTAGAATACTATGAAGCCTCATGGTTCATTGTGGAGCTACTCTACAAACCATCAGTGCCCAAAAATATTTCTAATTGGAAGTTATTTGAAGGAGATGAACATATTATAATCTTTTTAACCAATCGGGAAAATTTTAAAGATATGGATATTGATGATGAAATATTTCAGGAGCAACTAGTAGAAACTGATCCCCATGTACAAAGAGATGAAACAGAACAATCGACTGACAAACCAAGGTTTCACACAATACTGAAAGAGGTGGCCAATTTGGAGAACCTTTTTTACTTAAGGGAAAGATTTAAATGGTTAAAGAACACAAAGACTAGGAGTTCTTGTCCCATGTATGAGACTATAAACCTAGGAACCCTGGAAAACCGTAAAAATATAAATCTAAGCAAGACAATTTCTAAAGAAGAAAGGAAATCCCATCTCAAACTTTTCAAAGAATATCAAGATGTTTTTTCATGGTCCTATCAAGATCTGAAGACTTATGATACTCATATCATTCAACACACAATATTATTAAAACTCAGAGTAAAACCCTTCCAACAGAAGCTCTGTAGGAACCACCCATCTCTGGAACCCCTCATGTGTCAGGAGTTGAATAAATTACTAGACGCTAAAATTATTTTTTAGGTTAGACACTCTGCCTGGGTAGAAAATTTGGTTCCGGTCAGGAAAATGTTTGGGGAGATCTGCCTATGTGTGGATTTCAAAAACCTCAACCGAGCATCTGAAAATGACAATTACTATTATAGCAAGATTTGCCTCACCATTTCTATCTTGCACAGAGGGCCTTTTTCCATTTCCCTATGCAGACTTATCATCCCCTTTTGATGAATCCAAAGCTAAAAATATGCATGTTTCCTCGTATACGCTCCCTATCTTCTATGCAAGATGTGTATATGCTTGCTAATCCACTACAACCCGCATACATTGGGATTTGTGCCAGAAAATACAAAATGAGGTTGGGTTTCCATGTCACGACAAGAGATCTCGGATCCTTGGCCTTCGATATACTGGAAACGTTCCGACTCAACCCTTCAGTTGCATCCTGAAGGCTATAAGAGAACAATTTTGACCTATGGAAAAAGAGGAGAAATCATTCAACTTTGAGAGCAAAGTTAGTCTGGAGAAATTAATTCATATTGAGTTTGCATCCCTCTGTCCCTTGAGTTTGAACACAGTGTTCAGCCCCCAAGATCTTTCCCTATTGTTGAGAGGACCTCATTGCCTCTTTCCTATGAGCTTGCCTTTGGTGGAGGATTGAAGTGGTGGAGACCCAGTTGGAAAGAACTTGGTTTCTTGGTTTCAAACCGTGTCGACATAGAAGTCTGTATCATTTTCACTTATGTTGATCAATTATTAGAACTTTTGTGTGATGTCATAGACCTTTTGCATCGTCATATAACTTTTGTGTGATGCCATCTCACATGGTATTCAGTCTCTATACGTTCTCCTAGATTCTAAATTAGTAGTATGTCAGTTGAATGGTCGTTACCGTGTGCATGATCCTATGTTACTTCGTCAATTCCTACAGGTACATATTTTAGAACGAAAATTTGATTTTATTACATATTTTCACATCCCTAGAAGTTATAATCATGTATCCTATGCCTATGCTAATCATGTTTTATATTGTCATTTGTCACGTTAACAAAGTAAAGTAAACCATTAAATCAATGTACACATTGTAAGATATGAGTAAAGCCAAAGATACCTCTTTATATATTTCAAAAAGTATGGTGTTTATATTACAAAATTGGAGTTAAAACCCTCAAAATACATATACAGCCGATATACATATCCCATGACATCTACGCCTATGGAATCAGATGCGTATCATGATAGAAAACCATGGCGTTTTCAAGATGTCGGAAGAGTCATACTCATGCTCTAGGTACACCAACAACTTGTTGCATGGCTTCAAGTAGATCCTCTACCTGAACCATAGGAATCCTCTGTGTCAAACGAGACAGGTTTCCCTACACATTCTGTAGGAATCTCTTTGCTTCTCCTCCCACTACCTCATCTCCCCGGTGCCTCCGTCTATGTCGTAGGAATCCCTCTAGTTGTTGCAAACCCACATATGCAATCACACAAGTATCTAGTTAATATTCAAACACCATCCAAAAATATTTTTGTTTCCTTAAATACAAAAATACAAAAAAATGAAATATGTGAAAACTTTTACCTATGGCGCCGTAGGTGGCTCCTGGTAGAAGTGGCATATCTGGGTCCCCTCTGAAATCGATCCCTGCATAGGGATAGTCATCCTGAGCAATGATTTGTCTCTACAACCAGAAGAAAAAATCATCATTGTAGGGTGTCACCACCCTACCTCCCCCCTGTCGTCTCATGACCTCGATCCACCATGCCATGGCTGGAACACATGGTCCTCTAGGAAGGATCTCCACTCTGGGTCCCAGACATGGAACCCTCTCAAAAAAGAAGCTGCAAAGGATAGAGGCAAGCCCAAAGTTTCACTTCCCCCCTACTTGCACTCTGTCAACCGACCTTTCATATTGGTCAATAGTGAGGTACACCAATCATAAAAAGTGGGTCTCGCACACTCCAATGCGTAAAACATAAGTGGCCTCGATGCTTGATGCAATGAGGCTGAACCTATAATCCTAGTAAGCATGAGCACAATGATCTTCAGGATGCAGTTACTTATAGCCCGGATGGGGACTTGACTTCCCACAATGGGAGTTTTTGCAACATAGTGTTGGCAGTCAATTCAATTTTTTCCATTGCCCTATAAGTTGCCTACACCTATGACTTCTAAACTTCAAATTACCGTTGCTTTTTGCAAATAGACGATGTTTTCATTTCTTACGACACTTGCAAATTACTCTTGATTTAGTTTTCACGACTGAAAGCGTGAAAACTCCTCCATCGTTAGTTGAACTGTCATGATTTTTTTTCATTGATATTCTGAAAGGCACTTACCTTTGGTTTATTATTAAGTGGTTGGAATGATTTTTTGAGCTATTTCCATTTGCCTATTCTTACTTTGATGGCGCAACTTGACTTTTATTTGATTGATAAGGCATTGAGCATGTAAATTTATGGGTTATACTTGATTATATAGGGGTCATGGTTGTTTTTGGTTTTTTATATGATGTGATCCTTATTATTATAAGCTCTTGGCTTATCGATTTTATCTCTTGTCACAATGTTTTATAAACTTTGATTACACATTATGCAACAAG
>ML794861.1:43690-58030 GCA_009831015.1 Picea engelmannii | reverse complement strand
CCAGCATTCTCCCTGATTTTCTGAACTGGCTCTTTGCATGCCTCCTCTATGCATGCCACATCATGCAACGTTGTGTTCCTCCTGTCTTAACTGCCAGTCTATTTTTAGACTGAAAGTCCTTCCGCTTTTCTCAACTCCAACTGCAGTTTCCCTTTCTTTCATTCTTTCTTCTGTTTTTCACATGCCAGCATTCTCCCTGATTTTCTGAACTGGCTCTTTGCATGCCTCCTCTACGCATGCCACATCATGCAACACTGTGTTTCATCCCAGCGCTGTGTTTCAGCATATGTAACATTATTTTGTTTCAGCTGTTACAGCACTGTGTTTCAGCATAAGTTCCAGGTCTGTTTCAGCATTGTGTTTCTGCATCTGTGTTTCAGCATCTACGTTCCAGCATCTGTGTTCCAGCTTCTATGTTCCAGCATTTGTTTTCCAGCACATGTGTTCCAGCACATGTGTTCCAGCATTTGTGTTTCAGCATCTGCGTTCCAGCATCTGTGTTCCAACTTCTATGTTCCAGCATTTGTGTTCTAGCACTTGTGTTCCAGCATTTGTGTTTCAGCATCTGCGTTCCAGCATCTGTGTTCCAACTTCTATGTTCCAGCATTTTTGTTCCAACACTTGTGTTCCATCACTTGTGTTCCAGCATTTGTGTTTCAGCACCTGTGTTCCATCATTTGTGTTTCAGCATCTGCGTTCCAGCATCTGTGTTCCAACTTCTATGTTCCAGCATCTGTGTTCCAGCACTTGTGTTCCACCACTTGTGTTCCATCATTTGTGTTTCAGCATCTGCGTTCCAGCATCTGTGTTTCAGCATCTGTGTTTCAGCTTTTGTTGTGCGTGCTCCATAACCAACTGATTGCCATCAATTCCAGCATCTCTTGTGCGTGCTCCATAACCAACCGATTGCCATCAATGACAACCGTGACCGTCTGCGTCATCTCTGCTATATCCATATTTCCAACAGTTTATTCTTATCCCATATCCAAAGGTCAGTTGATTTACAATTTTTTTCAAGCCCGTAATAAGCTTTCCATCCTCCAATAAAAAAAAATCTTAATGTTATAATTCTAGTTGAGCTTGTGGTGAATATCGATTCCAAGATATTTGTATGAAGTCACTTCCTCCAAGTTGTTTTTATATACGAAGGTATAATAAGTGATATTATTGGATTTAATGATCATGACCTTAGTCTTGTCAGTATTAATAGTCATACCCATATTGGAGAAAAAATCCTTGAGCATTCTCAATTTCTTTCCAATATCGTGGGGACTCCTTGCTATAAGAACGATATCATCAGCATAAAGAAGAATATCGATTACTATACCAGTGAGAGTAGGGCCAACACGGCCTGCTTCTTCTAAGCAAACTTCTAACTTGTCAATATATATGCCAGAAAGGGTAGGGAACAAGGGACAACCTTGCTTGAGTCCAATATTGTAGTTAATTTCTTTTGACCATGCCTCAATGTTCTTAAACTTGGAAATAACATTCTCATACAATCTTATTGCAGAAACCCTCAACTCGAAAGGAAATTTTATCTCTTCCAACCTATCCCAAAGGTTCTTCCTAGGAACCATGTCAAAAGTTTTTCTGAAGTCAACAAAACAACAAAAAAGATTGGATTTAGTATTGTGAAACTCCTCTACAATTATCCTAAAGGTAACAATATGGTCCATAGTTGAATGATATATCCTAAACCCATCCCGACCTTTATCTCTTTTACCATGACTTTCTAGCCATAGGCTAAGCTTTTTTTCCAAAATAATTCCAGATAACTTGGCTACAATCGGGCTAATCATAATGGTCATATAATTAGAGGGGATGTTTCTATCCCCATTTTTAAAAATAGGAACAATGAGGATTTGTGCACAGGATTTAGGGAATCCCTTCTTGACTACTAAATTGAAGAGCTTGTGTATGTGAGGGATGAGGATAGGCCCTCTGATTTTAAAAGTTTTCTTGGTAGCCTTCAATGTCTTTAGCTATCCCATTTGCAATCCTCTTAACCCCAAACTCTATGTCATCCAAAGAAAAAACTTCATCCTCTGTAGGGACAATAGAAATGATGTTAATGGCATTAGGGAACTCGAAAATACTTTTAAGGTAGGAATTTCAGTCCCTTATGAGAATCATATTATTTTCCTTAGTATTGTGGATCAGAATTTTCCTCCAAAACTTGTTAGGATCAAGCTTAGAAAGTTGTGAAAGTTGTTCTTGCATTTTATTGATATAGAACTTTTTTTCCTTTTAATTAGGGATTTGTACATATTGATCTTATCAAGTTTTAAGGACTCGTCAGAAGCATCCCTAATGTCTTTCCTATCAATTTTACATTCTTTATCATACCAAGGGCTGGTTGTTCTATTATTCCTTTTACAGGACACCTCGAAAGAGAACTTGTTAATAGAAGTGGAAAGGGTAGTTGTAAAATTATGATAGAGGTATTCAATGTTGTCCTTGTAAGTTAGGAGATGTAATTCACTATTTAAATCCTTTAAGAAAATATCAACTTTTATTTTTTCAAAGATCAATTGCCTTTGATTATTAGAATTGTCTTCAATGGTGCTCTTGTGCATGAAAAAGTTTCAAGTTAGGGTTAAAGTTCTATGATCAGAGTTGAGTTCATAGTCATTCAAAAGATCAAAGTTACTATATGGTTGGAAATGGGGATATCAAATATCACATAATCTAAAACACTACTACCTAGCCCATGAATACAAGTCATTTGGTTGGAATTTTTCCACTTCATTACTCCATTGTAAATTATTAGGTCTTGAGATTTGTAGAGCTTAACTAGCTCAATACCAAACAAATTCTCAGTTAGGTCTTTAGAGCTTCTTTTATATCTATTAGCTAAAACAAGGTCCTCATATAGTCATAAAGGATTATGGTCGGAATCATTGCTTAAAAGAGTAGCTTGGTTAGTTGCAGTCTTAGCATTAAATTCTCCTAGCATGAGGATATTACCTTCATTTCTCAAAATATAAATATTTGGTTCTAAATTATTATAGGGACAATTTCTATCTAGATTGTTTTTCTTATAAAAAGTAGAATTAATAGGTGAAAAATAGCAAATTGAGATATACATCTTAGCATTGATGTCTGAAATTTCAATCCAAATGTACTAATTGGGAGGGTCAATCTTATGAAGTTGAATGTGAGGAGAAATGTTCTTTTAATGTAACGGGATATGCCTCCTATCCCTCTACGATAGGAATATTTGTTCCATGTTGACCATAAGATAAATCCTTCTATGTTAGGGACATTAGAATCTTCATGCTCCCATGTTTCAACTAGACAAATAATATCGATAATATCGATATTCCTTTTCCCCATGGAAAGCCACGACGGTTCTAAAAAAGGATCCCAAGTGTTCCAAATTCCTATTTATTATTATCCTTTTGGTCTCTATTCCTAACAATAGCTTTTCGATTTCTAATTATTGTTCATTTTCCTTCTTTCCTAGCTTCTTTTACCTTTTTAACTTTATTCATTAATTCAACTTTGTCTTTGGGAATGAGATATTCATTTATAAATATTCTTAACACTTTTAATCTTGGAGATTTACCGAGTATGCTATATTTATGGTCATTACAACTTACTTTAACTTGGATCAGTTTATCTTTATGTTCAATTATTTTTCCTAGCCTCTTTGTTTCTATGAGGTAAGTTGTTTCAATTTATGATTTATTTTTTAGTTCTTCTTTTATTATTGTTAGTGTATCATCATCTTGTTGTTCTTTTAGACCAAAAATTATGAAGTTCAAGGCTCTTTTATTATACTCATGATCCAATTCGATTAGCTTGTTCATTTCCTCTTTGATGGGTTTGATAACCAATTTGTTTTCTAGACTACTGAGGGTCAAATTGTTGGTTAGTTTTTCTTCTTGCTCTTTAATCCTATCTCTCAATTTGCAATTTTCTTCAAACTCTCCTTCTTGGGTTCATTATTTTTAATTTTCCATTTCTTGAATTCTAGTGTCCATTTTCTGCAATTGACTCTTGAACCCTAACAATATATCATCTATATGTGTTTGAACAGTATCTTCGAAGAGTCTAAATTTTTTATCAAGCATTGTCTCTAACCCTATTTGGGGTTTTACGTCTCTTTCTTCACTCTCTTTTTTCTGATGATTCTAACTCTTTTTGGAGTTGGCATCTCTTTCTTCTCCCCTCTTGTCTATTGATTCTATATATTCATAAAGACTCTCTAGGCTAACCTTGGGGGGAATCCCCCTAACATATGAGTTTTTGGAATAGGTGGAGGGGTGCTCATAATGAAAAGTAGAGAAAATAAGTAACAACTGATTCACCGGATTTACAACACGCACCCAAAAGCTCAGTGGATTGAAGATGTTGGGTATGTGTTATATTCTTTGCATGACTAGCTCTAGTATCGTCATTTTTTCCTCAGGAAATTTGTCACCTTTTTTTACCTCGTTTTTAGTGTCACATCGATTTTCGTGTCCATTGTTAGACGGTTTTTTGGCACATGGTTTTTTGCCGATGGCTTTATATTTCCGGCTAAGGAATTAGGGTTGTTGACTAATCCATGTAATTGGGTTAGGGTTTTGGATGTCGTTTTCTCCCATATGTATATTGTATTGTAAACAATGTATGATGTGAATGAATACAAAATATGTTGGTTTTCCCAGTTTGGGTTTCCAAGGAAAAATTATTTGTCTAATGTGTGTATTTGTTATTGTATATTTTATGTTCTTTTACTGAAAATGTGTTTGCAGTAAATAATTGTACCAGGTTAAAATCTACATTTGGTATCAAAGCAATTATTGGCTCCAAGGGGACGCCTTTGTGGTCAAGGGTTTGACTCAGGACTGTGATAAGCCTTGTTACAGTGGGAGATCTGGGGTATTGATTCTTCAGGTGAAGAGAAATGGCAAGCAGTTCGAAAATGGAGATCAATGAGTTTAATAGGAAAAGTTTTGAGTTGTGGAAGCTCAATATGGAAGATCTGTTGGTGGATAGAGATCAATGGATCACAGTGGATCCAGGTACTGCACCTATAGGAACTTCAGCAGATGACTGAAAAAAGGTGGATCGAAAGGTGAAGAGCACAATCTGATTGTGTCTCTCAGATTCAGTATTATTGAATGTGTCAGAGGAAGCTACAACCAAGGATTTATGGGATAAGTTGGGGAAGTTGTATCAATCTAAGTCCCTATTAAATAAAGTATTCATGAGAAAGAAGTTGTATAACCTGAGGATGAGAGATGGAGACTCGGGGGTAGAGCATTTGAATGCCTTCAATATTGTGGTAAGTCAGTTAGTATCAGTTAAGATTAAAATTTCAGATAAACATAGAAGTATCAGTTTATTGTGCTCTTTACTAGACTCATGGGATAGGCTAATTGTAGTCATAGGTAGTAATACAACTTCCTTGAAGTTTGATGAAGTAGTCATATCCTTTTTTTCAGAGGAGATGAGATGGAAGAACATGGAAGGACAAAGCACATATGCATTATTTGCAAGAGGAAACTCCCAGGAAATAAATAGATCTAATTCCCCAAGTGGGAGATCTAATTCTAAGAGTAGATCTAAATCTCCCAGAAAGTTTGAAAATGTACGTTAGAGATGTGGAAAAGAAGGGAACTACAAGAAGCAGTGTAGATCAAAAGTTGAGAAAAAGAAGGGATCTGAAGAAGCTCCTTTTACAGAAGAAAATACCTCCAAGGAAGAAGGAGGGGATGTGTACTTAGCTTCTTCAAGCACACATGTAGATCATGAGGCATGGTCGATTGACTCAAGTGCATCCTTTCATATGACTCCCCACAGGAAGTGGTTCTATGAATATGAAAGGTATGATGCAGATAATGTTTTCCTAGGTGATGACTCGACAACCAGAATCATAGGATGAGGAAAAGTCAAGTTGAGGCTCATAGGTGGAAGGATTAAAACAATACCTAAAATTCAACACATCCCATGATTGGCCAAAAATTTGATTAATGTAAGCAAAATGGACGATACAAGGATAAAAACAATATTTGAAAAGGAAACATGCAGGATGGTTCGAGGGGCAATGGTGTTGCTAAATGGAGTTTAGTTTGGAACTCTGTATAAGCTGCAAGGAATCACTATTAGTGATGGGTGTAATAGTTCCATTGTTCCTGATATTGGAGTTGAAGAGGAAAGAAATCCTACAGTCTCTAGAGAAAAGTTTATGATGTGGCATCAAAGACTGAAACATATTGAAGAGAAGGGTATTTAACTACTACACGGTAAAGGTATGGTTGAAGGTATGTCTAACTTCTCTCTAGATTTTGATTTATGTGAACATTGTGTATATGGGAAGCAAATTCGGGGAAGATTCTCCTCTTGTGCAACGAGGGTAGAAGGAATTTTATAGCTAGTTCACAGTGATGTGTTTGGACCTGTTTCAATTCCATCATTGGAAAAATTTGTGTACTATATCTCATTTACATATGACTTCTTGAGGAATACTTGGATATATTTTCTCAGGAAAAAATCTAAATTCTTTAACAGGTTTAAAGAGTTTAAGGCTCTTATTGAGAATCAAACAGAAAAAAAGAACTAAGGTGCAAAGGACAGATAATGGTGGAGAGTTCTGCGGGAATGAATTTGAAGAATTATGTAAGAAGTGCAGTATAGCAAGGCAGAAGACTACTCCATATACACCTCAGTAGAATGGAGTTGCAGAAATGATAAACATGACGCTAATGGAAAAAGAAAGGTGTATGCTCAATGGTGTCGGGTTAGGGAAAGAATTATGGGCAAAGGCAATGGATACTGCATGTTACCTAGTCAATAGATCACCCTCATCATCACTGGATGAAAAGACTCCACAAGAGGTATGGACTAGTAAGAAACCTTCTCTCACATGGTATTTGACTGTGAGGCTTATGTTCATGTTCCAAAGAAAAACAGAAGTTAGATAAGAAGGTTGAAAAGTGTATCTTTATTGGGTATAAAGATGGTCTTAAAGGTTATAAGCTTTGGAACCCATAAACTAAGAAGGTTGTGTATAGCCAAGATGTGGTATTTAGAGAAATAAAAGATGTTGTCAAACATGATGTCCTACCAAGTAAGGAAGAACCAGAGAAAATAGAGTTTGATTTAAAGGATGATGAATCAGACTCTACAGAAGAACAAGAATCAGAAGAAGAAGATCGTCATACTCCAGTATTGAGGAAATCGGTTCGGGAAAGAAGGCAACCGGAAAGGTATACTCCACCTAATTTTTGTTCAAATTTTGTTTTGTCTATTATTGATGATGATCCTAGAACTCTTAGGGAGGCAGTGGATTCATAGGATGGAAAACTCTTAAAAAAGTCCATGGATGAAGAACTGGCAGCCTTGGATAAGAATGAGGCCTGGGATCTAGTGGAGTTGTCGACTGGAAGAAATATCATTGGCAGCAAGTGGGTATTTAAAAATAAGTTGAATGCAAAAGGCAAAGTGGAGAAATACAAAGCTCGGTTCGTAGAAAATGGTTATTCCCAGGTTGAGAGAATTGATTTTGGTGAGATTTTGTCTCTTGCTGCCAAGTTAACTTCTATTAGATTTATTTTATCTATTGTTGTTGCATTTGATTTTAAAGTAGAACATATGGATGTAAAGACAACATTCCTACATGGAGATTTGAAAGAAGCAATCTATATGAAGTAGCTAGAAGGCTTTGTTGTGAAGGGAAAGAAGGCATTGGTATGCAAGCTAAAAACGTCCACGTATGGTTTAAAACAATTACCAAGGATGTGGTATAAAAAATTTGATACTTATGTGTTGGGACTTGACTTCACAAGAATCAAAGAGGATCAATGTGTGTATTTTAAATTAATTGGTGATCGTTTGATTTATTTGGTCTTGTATGTGGATGACATGTTGTTGATAGGAAACAACAAGGAGATTATCCAAGATGTGAAAACTCAGTTGTCCTCTAAATTTAACATAAAATATCTCAGTGCTTCAAGTTTCATTTTGGGCATGGAAATTAAAAGAGATCGGGAAAAGAGGAAACTCTATTTAAATCAGAGAAAATATGTTGAGACAATATTGCAGAGATTTAATATGCAAGAATGTAAATTGGTCAAGGTACTTATTCATGTTAGTGTAAAATTGTATGTGGATTAGTGTCTCAAGACAAATGAAGAGGAGGAGGACATGCCTCATGTTCCATATGCGAGTGCAGTTGGCAGTTTGATGTATGCAATGGTTTGTACTAGACCGGACATTGTACATGCAGTTGGAGTTTTGAGCAAGTGTATGTCAAAACCAAAGAAGGGGCATTAGACAACAGTAAAAAAAGTTTTCAGGTATTTGTGTGGCACTGCTAGTTACAGATTGTGCTACCAAGGAAGACCAAGATTGGACAGTGTGTTGGAAATGCATGGCTTTGTGGATGCAAATTGGGCTGGAGATCTAGATCGTTGGAGATATGCAAGCAAGGATGTGTTTAACCTGTTTGGAGGAGCAATCAATTGGATGAGCAAAAGACAGTGTGTAGTGGCACTTTCAACTATAGAAGTTGAATACATGGCAACCACTCATGCAAGCAAAGAAGCAATATGGTTACAAAGATTGTGTTGAGGTATTGGGTTGGTACAGCAAGCTGTAAGGATAGACTGTGACAGTCAGAGTGCAATTTTTCTGGTGAAGAACCTGGCTTATCATTCAAAGACAAAGCATATTGATGTTCAATATCACTTTGTAAGAGACATGGTTGAAGAAAATGAATTGTTGTTGATGAAGGTGGACACTTTGAAGAATGTTGCAGATTCATTAAGAAAATATGTGAGCACTGAGAAGTTCTCTTGGTGTAGAGGATCTATGGGCATTGATGCCCTGGATTGTTCACTATGTAACCTCGTAACCCCATGTATGCAAAGAAAACAAGAAGTGGGAGAATGTTGGGTATATATTATATTCTTTACACGACTAGCTCTAGTGTCGCTTTTTTTTCCTCGGGAAATGTGTCATTTTTTTTCCTCGCTTTTCATGTTGCCTCGATTTTCATGTCCATTGTTGGCCATTTTTTTGGCACATGGTTTTTTCCCGATGGTTTTCTATTTTCGGTTAAGGAATTAGGGTTGTTGACTAATCTAGGTCATTGAGTTAGGGTTTTGGATGAAGTTGGCTCCTATATGTATATTGTATTGTAAACAATGTATAATGTGAATGAATATAGAATATGTTGGTTTTCGGTTTGAGTTTCCAAAGGAAAAATCTGTGTAATGTGTGTATTTGTCATTATATATTTTCTGCTCTTTTACTAAAAATTTGTTTGCAGTAAATAATTGTACAAGGTTAAAATCTACACTGCAACTTAGCTAGCTCAAAACCAAAAAAAAATGTATTCTTTGAATCATAGAAAGAATATAACCGTATGCAGATTTACAGTTAAGTTTGAACGGAGGACCACCAGAACAGCGCTCAAATATAGTGCATGTGAAGTCAAGTACGAATCACCATAGGTTCAGCAAGAATCATTGCATGTTCAATATGATCACCGCAGAGTCAAGTTTGATAAAGATTTAATACATTGCAGAGACCACAGAGATAGATTAAATACCCTGCAAAGACCGCAGAGATATACATCACAGAGACATGTTCAATATGTGGATAGCATAGAGATATACACCACTGATACCGCAGAGATATACACTGAAACCACTTGCTCAAAACTGCAGAGATCTACACCAAAACCACTCGCTCAAAACCGCAGAGATATACACCCGCTCAAAACCGTAGAGATATACACCGAAAACACTGACTCAAAACTGCAGGTTCAATTTGCGGAGACCGCAGAGATATACACCACAGAGATCGCAGAGATATACATAGAAACCGCTCACTCAAAACCGCAGAGATATACATAGAAATCGCGACTCAAAACCGCAGGTTCAATATGTGTAGACCGCGGAGATATTAAAAATATGACAGTCTTTTAAATAAATTTCATGCAAAAAGAATTGTTAATAAAACATTAAAAAATAAATAAATAAAAATTGATAATGAGTGTTAACTACACTAATTAGTTTCAATGGAGATGTGTCATATGGATGTCTTTGAAATTTTTTTCACCAATATGACATTTGATTTCCCATCCATATTAACATTTTGTAAATTTCAATTCTTAAACCAATTATTTGTAATTGAAATCATCTCATATAAGCCAACAAAACACAAAGATGTTTCTTGAATTTTATACAGTTCAATACATTTATACGAGTGTATAAATGTGGTGTAGTTTTGAAATAAATGTCCATGTAAATAAAGATATTTTTTTTGTAAAACAAATTAGAATTAATTGATAATGAGTTCTAGGTGGTCTATTTAGACTACATGGGAGAATCATGGGTCATAGATGAATAACTTTGAATATTATTTACTTAATCTTGAAAATTAATATCTTAATGGATAATTTATTTGTAGTTATAATAAAACATCAATAATAAAAAATCACAATTTGGGACATATACAAAGTTCAACTAAAATCCTTAAAAAATAAGTATCAACATCTATAGTCTTCTCCATTTAAAATTCTTATCATTTTCTCCTAGACTTAGTGAAAGTAATGCTTCAATTCCATGGTTTTCTCTACAATTGGATGGCATTATTAGATTCGGTCACTGGTTTTTCAAAATCGGCAATGTTGACAGGGAGATATCAATACCCAAGTTTCCTTGTGTACCACTATTCGAAGACCCTTTCCTCCATTGCTTACTTGTCTAGGTTAGTTGGTTATTAGAGATCACTCCTTTACTTCATTCCATGACAATATCCATCACAATGGACCAAATTGAATCCCCATTCAACTTGCACTTCCACTTGATGTAGTTCATGGCTTTGAGTGGAGATAGATCGATAGTGCCAGTTATAGCTTTCTTCAAATACCCATATCAATAGTTCCTAGCCTCAATATACATTAGAGAATACATTAGGCTTAGATATTTTAGTCTTAGACTACCTCCCCCACTAAACATTGCTATAATGATCACCTGTTCCTCGATGCTTCTTAAAGGAACTAAGAAGCAAGAAACTTTAGCTTCTATTTAGACCTGTATCAAGACAGTGCAAGAGAGGCACCCTCCCTCCACTTAGGAAATCCTCACGACATGGTCATTCTATCAAAAACTCCCACCCACATCCCCTTTGGTTGTGGAAAGGGGTTAAATAACCCCTGGAAAAACCACAAAAGGAAAACCAGATCTGTGAGATTTATTATTTTTAATCTGGGCTCCCTTCCTGGGATAATGGCCCACCTAAGGAATACAAAATAGCAGATAGCCAAGGCCTACAAACCTCAAGATCAATCCTTTGATATTTCCATGTGGTTGCTATCTTCCTTGCTACCCCTTTGCTCCTATCCTCGGCCCTTTCCCTCCACACTTGGATTAATGTCTTAGATATCCACCCTATCAATGAGAGCTCACTCTCTCACTCTGTGTGTATATGTTATGTGTCATCCTCTCACATACTAGTACATCTTTTATAACCTTGAGTTTACTCTAAGTCCAAAACCCTAGATCTCCAAAGTGAGAAACAATTGAGATCTAATCTCGTGTTCACTTTAGATCTGACAACTAGGAGTTAATTTAATTACTAATGCCAAGAGTCATTAGGCACCAAATTCAAACATCGAGTCGGGTTTGTTGTCCATAAAAATAATAGCTCACTTGGATGTTAAATATACTAAGATGATTTAGCTCAAATCAATTGCTTATAAGAGTTGATTTCACACTCCTACTGTGCATTTAAACTATTGCACCTAGTAGTCCCATGTTTGACCTATTCATGGTCACTAGCTGGTTTGACATTACTAAAACTATTTTTATCTTATCTTATCTTAAATTAATATGGTTGTTTACAAAAAAATTCAATGTTGATGAAGTCCTCGTAATAGAATTTTTCTAAATTTAATGAAATATGTGTTATTATAAAAAAATATATGAGGTTCTTGATAGTTTAGAAGATGGGATAAGTAAGCCTATAAAATCGTATCGAAATGCATCAATCATATGGAAGGTAATGATATTGGCATTTCAAGTGATGGAAGGTTGGCTTCTATGGAAGGTGTGTAAGGGAAACAGGGTTAGTCGAGGTGTTGATCCATGGGTTAGGTGTGGTGATTCGTATAGATTTAATGGAAATCTAATCAACATATTTCGTTAGAAAGGATTTTTTACTCTGACTCAAGTGGTTGATCGACATCGGTTCTTCCTATGGAGTTGGGAATAGAAATCATAGAAATTATTGGGTTAAACGAGAGAGTTGGAGGGATACACTGCTTCTCTTAAGTTCATCCATGCAAGGATCAAATACATTGAATATGGACTAATATGGTCAAAGAACCCAACAAGTGGTATATATACTCCAATGCTAGGTTATAAAATGTTGTGTGAAGGAGGGGACTTTGGAGATCAACTTTGGTGGTTTATGTCTATTTGGAATTTCAAATGCCTACTTATGTCTCAGATATTTATGTAGTTAGTGCCCATGGATAAGGCACTTACTTGGGATCATTTGCAAAATAGATATAGATTTGGCACTAGTGAGTGCCCTCTTTGTAGGGAAAATTAGGAGAATATATATCATTTACTTTTTTATGCCCTTATTCGGTGTAAGTCTGGAAGGAGGTGGAAAAATTATCTAACTTAAAAGAGGTATGGAGTGGTATGTCATCAAGTGAATGTTTGAGGAAGTGGTATGTCACTAAGTGAATGTTTGAGGAAGTGGTATGAGAATGGTAATATAAATATTTTTAGAGTGTTACCCCTCATAATTACATGGGGTGATTTTTTTGCTAGGAATGTCAATCTATTTGTAGATAGACATATTCTAGTCATACAATGTGTTACCCAAGGTATGATTCTTCTCTCTTGTTTTAAGAAAGAAAAATCCAAATCCTCCTAGGTAGGTTATTGAGGAAGAAGTGGATAGATCTGGTGGATGGGATTATTTCAATGGGGCTATTGAGGATGATCCTCATTTTTTGTGATGTTGGTGGTGTCCTTTTCTTGAGGGATTCTCATTACTTAAATTTTAATTCTAGAATAGGAAGAAGAACTAATAAATTTGTTAATTTTTTGGCTTTGAAATTGGATCTTATGTTAGCAGCAGAGGAAGGTGTTAAAAAGTTACAAATTTTCAGGGATCCATTATAGTTATCATTAGATGAGTGAGGTCAGTGCTCTAAAAACTTTCAACAAATCCATTGCATCTATATTTAACTATATTTATTTTCATCATGTCTATAGGGAAAGGAATGACTTAGTTGATGATCCGTCAAACGTTGCATTTCTTTGCATCCAATACTTTGGCATATTTCTGAGTTGGAGGATGGACAATCCTCAAAATATGAACATCATATTTTCTTTTGATTTTGTCACATTAGATATCAATCTATTGAGATTATTTACAGATAATAGTTTTTTTTACAGAGACATCTTGTTGGAGATGTAGATGGGTTATATGTATAAATGGGTGTGACCCTTGTTTTGAGTTATTAGTATATTATATGTTATCCATGTATACCCTCTTAGTGAGATATAATTCAAACCTATTAGTAAGTAATCAAGAGGTGTGTAGGTGTATTTTGGATGCTCTTTTATACCTAAGTGGACAATTGGGTGAGACAAGTTTGTGGAATGGTTTGATTAAATCCAAAATTTTGGGATTTTGTTGAAAATTTTAGAGATACATTTTTTAATAAATAAAGAATTTTATTTTATTTTATTAATAAAATTACAATTTTTTCAAAGAGAAAAAAACTATAATAATTATTGTATTAGCATTTTCTTCTACCCAAATATATCTGCAAGTTTTGATATGTAATAATCATATTGAAAAGTTTTGATATCCAAGCTTTGTAGTGATTGAGAATTCCAAAGTTTATAACATCTTTGGAGGATGTATATTTCTTGAAATGTATTGACACTTATTCTGAGATGCATCAATAGGACTGACTGTGTAAATGTTCACATGACGCGGCGTTCTGCAACACCCCTGACAGCGCAAATGTTTGCATTCCTCGAGGTGCTTAGACAGCCTGAGAGTCTTAAATGTTTATGTAAATACGGTTCTCGAAGTACATTTTTCCTCGAAATTTTCTATACAGTTACAGTGAATTTGCACTTGATTGTCTACCACCAATTCAATAGCCATTGTATGTTTCATCCTTGTTCTGCCATTGAAACTACATACATTGTTTATTGGTTCAATGACTGCTTCTTCTTCCCTGGTTTGTCGGTTGTTGTCATTGTATGCTTCATCCTCGTAATCGTTGAGGCTACATACATTGTTTACTGGTTCAGTGAGTGGTCCTTGTTCGTTGGTTTCTCGGTTGCTACTTGTTGTTGTTTC
>ML794861.1:20098-40473 GCA_009831015.1 Picea engelmannii | reverse complement strand
AAAATACCTCATGTCTCTCTGTAATATTTGTTCAACATCCAGATGAAAGTTCGTTTCAACAGAAAACAAATGCGGCGACGTCTTTTCTTTGTATATCAAATTGTTTGGTGCAAAGGTCGATGGGTTCTGCTCTATGGAACCTTCTAGGAACTTGCTTGTGCATTGTTTAAAGTATGGTTGGTTCTTGGTTATCTGCTTTGTCTGTCAATTTGTATACCCTGGAACTCCAGTTGTTCCTTGGAGGACACCGAACAGTATAATTGTGTTTTTTAGCCAGTTGGGACGCAAATCCACTTGGTAATTTATATGGTGCTATGATGCAACTGTACTCACTTGCTTTAGCAGATTTCCTTCATCGATGAACTTGGTCAAACTATTGTTCTGAAATAATTTGAAATCAGCGAAGAGGCTCTTAAAATACAAATTGCTCATTGTTTTCACATTTTTTCTTATTCGATGAAGTTAGTCAGATTAATATCCTAGAATAATTTGAAATCAACAAATATTTAGTGTGCAGAATGCAATTGTGCTATCATATGAACAACAAGCCCTTAAAATTCAAATTGGTCCTTGTTATGCTTGCAGTTATAGAATTATATATATATATATATATATATATATATATATATTTCCTTGATTCTTTTAAGAATAAGCGATTTACCATCCTTTAATAATTTAATGCGCTAGCTCTCAAGTCCATTTGTCAATCTGTATATGGCAGATCTTCGAACGTTATTCGAAGGACAAGGAACAATGAAATTGCAATGTTGCCCCAGGTAGCCCACAGGTTTCTTTGTCAATTTGTATATCGCGGAGTTGTGGGTAGCTTTTGTACAGAGCGGAACAATAAAGTCCCAATTTTCAGCCCGCAAGCCCGAACAAAAGAGGCCCATTTTTCAGCCTGCTAGCCCCACCGCCCCCAATCAAAAAAAATCGTTAAATCTAAAATACATACGGAATTGTTATGGGACAATAAAAGTGCAATCTTCAGCGAACCAACTCGAGTCCTCTTGTCAATTTGTATATGGCGGAAGTCTAGATGTTATTTCTACAAGAGGGAACAATGGAGACTCTTTTTTCGGCCCGCCCGGCCACGAACCCGCCATCCAAAAACTACCTAAAAGTGCAATGTTCAGGCAATCAACCCGATTCCTCCTGGCAATTTGTATATCGCAAAAGCCTGGGTGCTATATGTAGGAGGGAACAATAGAGACTCTATTTTCAACCCGCCAGGCCGCCAACCCACGATCAAAAAACTGCCTAAGTATGGAATGAGGAATCTGCATATGTTGTATAAAATCTCATTCCATAGTTAATATAGAGACTATGTCCACAAGTCTTCTTGTCAATTTGTATATCGCGGAAGTGAAGATGTTATTTGTAGAACACAGAACAATAGATACTTAATTTTAAGCCCGCCGGGTCACAAATCCGCTATCCAAAAAGTGCTCATGTATGGAATGAGGAATCCACATATGTTTTAGAATAATGTGTTTGTACAGCAGGGAACAATAGAGGCCCTATTTCCAACCAGCCAACCCTAGAGCCCCCGATAGAAAAAAATCGATAATTATGAAATTGATACGGAATCACTACGAGGCAATAAAAGTCCAATGTTCAACGAAGCAACCTGAGTCCACTTGTGAGTATGAGGGTTTCGCATACTTAATTTTCAGCCCGCCTGGCCGCGAACCCGCGATCCAAAAAATGCACATCTATGGAATGAGGGATCCGCATATGTTCTAGAACAATACAAATGCATTGTTCATCCAAGTAGCCCACAGCTCCTCCTGTCAATTTGTATGTCGCGGAAATTTGGATGCTATTTGTAGGAGACGGAACAATAGACACTATTTTCGGTCGGCCAGGTCGTGAAACCACAATCCAAAAATTGTCTAAGTATGGAATGAAGAATCTGCATATGCTGTATAAAATCTCATTCCATACTTTATATAAAGGCTATGTCCACAAGCCAGCGTGTAAATTTGTATATCGCGGAAGTGTAGGTGCTATTTTTAGAACACGAAACAATAGATACTTAATTTTTAGCCCGTCGGGCTGCCAACCCGAATCCAAAAAGTGCCCAAGTATGGAATGAGGACTCTGCATATGTTCTACAACGATACAAATTCAAAGTTTAGCCAAGCAACCCGTAGGTCCGCATATGTTGTAGAACAATGTGTTTGTACAGCGCGGAACAATAGAGGCCCAATTTCCAACCCGCCAGCCCCAGAGCCCCCGATCAAAAAAAATCGCTAACTATGAAATTGATACAGGATCGCAACGGCACAATAAAAGTTCAATGTTTAGCAAAGCAGCCTGAGTCCACCTGTCAATTAGTATGCGATTAGTGATTCACATATGCTGTATAAAATCTCATTTCATACTTTATATACAGACTTTGTCCGCAGGTCCGCATGTCAATCTGTATATCGCGAAAGTGTGGGTGCTATTTGTAGGATACGGAATAGTAGATACTTAATTTTCAACTCGCCAGGTCGTGAACCCGCGATCCAAAAAGTGCCCAAGTATGGAATGAGGGATCCGCATATCTTCTAGAGAATACAAATGCAATGTCCAGCCAAGCAGTCTGTAGCGACTCATGTCAATTTATATGTCGCAGACATCTCCAGAGCCCCCAATCAAAACAAATCGCTAACTATGAAATTGATACGGGATCACAATGGGACAATAAAAGTCCAATGTTCAGCGAAGAAACCCAAGTTCACCTGTCAATTTGTATATCGCTGAAGTCTGGATGCTATTTGTAGGCAACGAAACAATAGACTGTTTTCGGTGCGCCAAGCCGCCAACGCGTGCTCCAAAAACTGCCTAAGTATGCAATTAGTGATCCACATATGTTGTGTAAAATCTCATTCCATATTTTATATACAGATTATGTCCACAGGTCTGCATGTCAATTTGTATATCGCATAAGTGTGGGTGTTATTTGTAGGATGCAGAACAGTAGATACTTAATTTTCAACCCGCCCCAAACCCGCGATCCAAAAAAGTGCCCAAGTATGGAATGAGGGACAATGTTCAGCCAAGCAGCCTGTGGCGACTCATGTCAATTTGTATGTCGTGAAAATCTCAGTGCTATTTGTAGGACAGGGAACAATATAGACTCTTTTTTCGACCCGCCATACTGCAAACCCGCGATCAAAAAACTGCCTAAATATGGAAACAGGGATCCGCATATGCTCTATAAAATCTCATGTTGATACTTTATATAGAGACTCATCTCCACAACTCCAGCCATCAATTTGTATATCGCGGAAATCTTAGTGCTATTTGTAGGAGACAGAACAATAGAGACTCTATTTTCGGCCTGCCAAAACGCGAATCCAGGATCCAAAAACTGGGTAAGTATGGAATGAGGAATCTCCATATGTTGTATAAAATCTCATTCCATACTTTATATAGAGACTATGTCCAGAATCCCGCTTGTAAATTTGTATATCACGAAAGTGTAGGTGTTATTTGTAGGATACAAAACAATAGATGCTTAATTTTCAGCCCGCCAAGCCGCGAACCCGTGATCCAAAAAGTGCCCAAGTATGGAATGAGGAATCCACATATGTTCTAGAACAATACAAATACAATGTTCATCCAAGCAACCCGTAGGTCCTCCTGTCAATTTGTATATCGCGAAAATGTGGTTGCTATTTGTAGTACAGGAAACAAAGAATTTGCATATGTTATAGAACAGTACAAATGCAATGTTCAGCCAAGCAACCCGTAGGTCGTGCTGTCAATTTGTATATCGCGGAAATCTACGTGCTATTTGTAGGACACGGAACAATATTCAGTATTTTTTCAGCCCGCCAGGCCGCAAACCCGCGATCAAAAAAGTGTCGAAGTATGGAATAAGCGATCTGCATATGTTGTATAAAATCTCATGTCTATAATTTATATAGAAACTCGTCTCCACAACTCTCGCTATCAATTTGTATATCGCGGAACTGTGGGTGCTATTTGTAGAGCACGGAACAAAAGATACTCAATTTTCAGCCCGCCAGGCCGCGAACGCGCGAAACAAAAAGTGCCCATGTATGGAATCACGGATTCGGATATGTTCTATACAATATGATGTCCATACTTTATAAAAGTACATGTTTAACCAACCAACCTGCAATGTTGAACCAACCAACCCGCAACTCTGCCTATCATTTTGTATCTCGTGAAAGTGTAGGTGCTATTTGTAGGACATAAAACAATAGAGACTCAATTTTCAGCCCGCTAAGCCGAGAACTCGTCCGCCAGGCAGAGAACCATCAGGCCTTCACGTCTCCTGCGTATATCTTCTTTCGTTTTTCTTTTATAACCCGCCTAACCGCTTTCCATATGCAATAATTAATCTCTAATGCTAGTAGCCATTCTGCAACAACCGTTACAGTTGTCATTGATGTCCAAAATTTCGGAGAAGATTTGTCATTAGTACGAATTAAACTAAGATTTGTGCACAAGCATGTTATCCTTTCCAAGTATTCATTTCAAAGGCGACACAATCTTTTTCTTTTTGTCCGCCGACGGGTTGGTGATTTTAAGAAATTTCTGATTCTTAATGTCTTTTCGCCGTCACCGCCACCGCCACCTTCACACTTTTTTCTTATTGTGCAATTAGTGAGCTGTGATGGTCACAGCTCATTCCGCACAAACCCTAGAAATTGTCATTGATCAGCGAAAGGCTCGAGGAGATATTCCATTGATACGCATTCAACCAGACTTTGCGGAGGCTTATATTATCCCTCCCTAATTTTAATTTGAAACATCGTCTTGAGCAAACGGAAATTCTTAATAACTTGTGGCGGCAGTTCTCTCCATACAGAGTCAACACATTGGGGCATAATGGCCATAGGTTCCACTATTCCAGGGCATATTCTTACTATTCATCTCTCTCCGGCCACGAGCAAAAAACAAGATGGTCCCTTGGTACACCAAGAGATATATTTCAAGCCAAAAAATTCGATGCCAACCATTGGCTGCTCAGAGAACCTACCCACTTGCAGTCATGCCTGTCGCAGAACTTTATGCTATGAATTCCAAGCCAGAAGAAGATGATCTGATGGACAATGATACGGAAATGGATGGTGGCAATGCAGAAAATATTCCCACTCCTGGGCCCAAATTGAAATGAACCATAACGAACAGACCTTCCCGACTCGGTGATCGCAGTCATGACAACACCAAAAGGAGTTTCAGAAGAAAAAAAAACGGCAGTGAATGCAACAACCACTTTGCACCGCCAAAGTACGAATTCCAAAGTTCCAAATTAGTCTGTTCTGGGCGGAAGAGTTTGACTGTAAAGCAATCATATGTTGATGCTTCCAGAGATATATTTCAAGCCAAAAAAATATTGTTTAACATTTTTTGGTATCATGTGCAAAACTTTCGTTGCTGCAACGCATTTTCCTACTAGTCATCTCCTTCTGCCCAGAATGGACTAATTTGGGCCTCTATAATTGCACGTGCAAGTTGTACTACTGAATTTTTTTCGACTGTGAAGAGTTGGTTTCAACTAAGGGCTATTCCACTTGCCCTGCAACCATTTTCGTCTTCTTCCTCATGCAAAGCTTCTGAAAAATATCAATTTCAGCAGAGGATGATTAATCGAGGAGAAAACTCCAAGGATCTTGCATACTGTGGAACCCGTGCCTGTGTTTGTCGCAGATACCTTCAATGTTTTCAACCCAAGAACTGGATCCAATTTCTAAGCATCGATGTATAGTACTCAGTACTTTTCTTATTTTTTTAAATGGATTTGTTGTTACGAAATTTTGGCCTTGGACTCTTCGTCTCTGCCACTTTTCTGGGTTTCACGCATGTTCTAATTGGCATACTTCGGTGCTTTCGTACTTCTTCGATCTTCTGTTTACTGATACCAATGTAAAATGTTCCAGCAAAATTGTTCTTCTTGTTTCTAGAGATGCAATTATTAAGTTTTAATGCTAATTTGTACAAAACAAAGTTCACTACTTCAGTTGGTATGTTACAATCATGGAATAATGTATCAAGAACATAACTGCACACGCACATTGCAATAAAATGTAATCTTCAACAACGCATTTCCTGATAACTAGTAGATCATGATTTTGCAACAATGGGGCTTCTTTGAAACCAATTCGCACTTACGAAAAATGTCTTCCACCTTTCTATTTTCCCAATTCACGTGTTTCCAACCACCGCTTCCCCTTTCTTTAAATTGACCCTCTATTGTTCCCTGTCCCACAACTGCCACCTAGAGTTCCGCCATATAGAAATTGATAGGAGGACCCCGCTGGCTGCATCAACATTGCACCTCTACTTTTCCAGGACCTCCAAATAGCATTCGTAGCTCTGCTATATACAAATTGACAGATATACAAATTTACAACCGTTCTTAGATCATGCCCTTTTCTGTATTACGGTCGACCTATCATCCCCTTTTCATGATCTCTTCCGTTTTAGACATTTTGCACTCAAAAATTATGAAACATGAAATTTTACCCTTTTCCATATTACGGTCCACCTATCATGCCATTTTTCGTCATGCACATTTTTTGCACTGAAAACTTTCGAGAAATACAATTTAACCACCGCTTCCTCGCATATTTACTGGAACTATTGTCAACCCATTTTGAAGCCCATCTGTCCGCTTTCCATACTTCGCCATTTGTTCAAATTTATTTAGGGAATCATCCCTTTGTCGAGTTGAAGAAATATTAAGTTCGTAGTCATTGTTTCCTGTGTCGGCGTCCTTTTGGAATTAGCAGTTGGCAATTATATATAAGATCTTATTGCTATGCATGCAAATAGCAATTTCCCTATTCCATACTTAGTCATTTTGCCGAAATTCCACAAATATACAAACCGGTCGCTGAACTCCCCCTTCATGATCTCTTCATGACTATCCCCGTAACCCTTTTTTGAATCACGTCCAACCGCTTTTCAGAACTTGCCATTCTTTCCTTGCTCTCTGTCATCTCCGTCACCTTCGCACTTCTCTACAATAAAAGAAAATATAAAGTTTTTTATATATATAGACATATCTTGTTTCTAAATATGGAATTACTGGCATTTAATTCTAGTAGGCCATCATGCAGAAACCGTATATATTGTCATTGATGGGCGAAAGGGCCGAGGAAATCTTGTATTCATGCACATTAAACCAAAATTTGCGGGGAGATTATACTGTCCCTTCCGAGTGTTCATTTCAAAATCACGAAATTCCTTTCACACCACGTGGCCTTTGCATGTTCAAGAAACCTCCATTCCTTAATTGCTCTTCATCGTACCCGCCACCTTCGCATTTCTAAATATGAAATAAATAAACTTTACTCCTAACAGTTCATCATGCACCACCAATACCGATTGTCATTAATCAGCGAAAGGCTCAAGGAGCTTTCCCATTCATAAGCATTTAACCAAGATTTAGCAAAAAGTTACATTATTCGTTGTGACTGTTCATTTAAACCATCATCTGCAGCAAAGTAACCTTCTCATAAACCTATGGCATCAGTTCCGCACCAGTTCTGTGGAGATACAGTGAACATCTTCGGTCGTCACGACCAAAACTTCCACTGGTCCAGGGCATTTTCTTATTACTCAACCTATGCCGCAGAGAACCAAGTAATTTGGACCTTCGAGATTGCTCATGCAGGTTGTGTCCCTGAGGTTTTTGACTCTAAGGACCTGGTCTCTTGGTGCGCCGATAAATTTATTGCAGAGAAAAGAATTATTCCACTGCACAACCGCTCTTTTGTTTCTTTGTCACCTCAGCTCTTCCAACAGATGTTGAAATTGCCCGAGCCAACATTGACGTTCAAAAGAGAAGATTGCAAACAGTTCTTGGAAAAGCATAATAACGGATTGGACCTCTTGCCCCTTTTTTTGGAAAACCCGGATCTAGTTCCTGAAGATATTACAAGCATGCAGGTTAGTTCATTTAAAAATTATTTTCGCGAAATTGTCTGGTTGTTTACAAGAATAACGGGATAGGAATCCACAACTACTATTTCCCGCATGACTCTTTACATTTTGTATTTCACAGTCAACGAACAAGCCATTTTTGATTGGGAAAGGATAATTTCTTATGAAATCTCTTCCCAATTGTCAAGCTACAAAAGGGGAAAGAAATTTTATATGTCATCCTATTTAGTTTTTGCAATAGCACATTCCTGTCGATTTCCGCAACTGTCTCTGTCCAAGAATGTCAACTGTGATTTCCACCCAGTAACGTTCTGGTATCAGGCATTGTGGAAGCACAAGGCTTCCCATTGTTTTTATGAGGTTTTCAATGGCTTCCTGTCTGTTTTCAAACTTTTCTTGTTAGGAGAAAATGCTCCCCGCTTATCTGAACAGGCAATTAATTTTTTGGACAAAAAGGGAACAGTCCAACATTTGGATAATTACACTGTCATAAGAATTTTTGGCTCCACGGAACAACCTGCGCTCCTTCCATGTCACATTACGGACAGAATTTTTATTGCAGAAGTAGCACGTCAATACAGCTACTGGTTCCATCTGTTCCAAAGGAAGAAAAAAAAAAGTCCATTCCTATGCCTTGGAAAACAGGGGAATTCGTGTTGAAAAACGTCAACAAATTTGACAATTTCGCAGCACATTTTAGTATCTCCAACCTCAGATATGCTAAACAAATAAAAGGATTTGACCCCTATGATATTTTTAGACAACATTTACATTCACTTGGCCTTGGAGATTGTTTTGTAAATAAACACCTGCCCAAAAACAGAGACAGGCACGGGCTTGCCTCTGATGTCGGCGATGTAGAGACAGTGCAAAGCTGCACCAAATTGTACACGCAATAGGGGAAAGACCCCAGTGACAAGAGTGTTCAATCCACAAATACCACTCCAAAAACTACGACATCCTGGAGCATCGCTCGAACGGCCCATCACAGCAACAAAGAAACCCAGAATTCTTCAAACGGAGGAGGAGATAACGACCCATCTCACTCTAAAATTGATAGTTCTCACAAGCTTCCAGTGGAGAAGAAGAGAAAAAAAAATGTGGGGCAGGCAGAAGACCTGGTAATTCAGAGTGAGAACATGGAAATTGACACTGATCTGGATGCCATGTTCCTCTTCTTTGATCAGCCCGAGGACGCCATCCACCATAGCCATCCAATGGACATATCTGTTGCCCAAAATTTTGACGAAGATGAATCCTTCGTGTTCCATAGTGTTGTTTTTAAAAGCCAGAAAAAAATTTTAATATTTCAGAAAAAAATGCTAAAAATATCAAAGACAAATCTTGTTCATAGGTTGACGTTGCCAACATGCGGTAGTTCCAAATCTGTCAACTTCACACCGCCACCGGAGAAGCACTTCATGACTCCATTGAACACATGGAGACCCACAATGCCAGACTGAAGGACCGAGTCAAGGAATTGGAAAACGCTTTCTTTCCTATGCCATTGCTTGTCGATCCTTTAGCAATAGCCATGCATGGCACTCCTACACCCAATGTAAAAGAACCCTCCACCCTGCTCGCATCCTGTAAAGGATATGTGGAAAACAATATCACAAAAAGAATGGAACTGGTTACTGATGCCTAGAAAAGATCAGAAACCATCGCTTTCCTTGGAACCAGGGCACATAGCTTGCTTGAGCTTTTGCACGCCGAATTAAAAGATGAAGAAAATTTCTTCTTAAAAATGGTCATCCCTTTTGGCAAGATTGTCAACAATATGATAGAAACAAAAAGAAAAGAAGAAGATCTTCCATCCAAAAACCGGATTGGCCAATTGAATGCATGTTGGAAAGAAAAAGTAAACAACCTGTGTCTCATTGTTCAATCATGTGAACAAGTAATATCGAAGAAAGATAAATTATTCACAAAGTTGTCAAATATATACTTAGCCGGGAAAACAAACGACTTCCAAGACCCCCTCTTAATCGCAAACTCCTTGCCCTTAACCAGAGAAGAGTTCGATAAACAGGTTGCTATGTTGAAGACCTTTTATTTGGAAAAGTTTTACAGCATCCTTCAATTTGATCAAACTCATGTCCATGACTGGCTAGTCAAATATGCAGTACAGAATGAGGAAATTCATCAGGCTCTCTGTAATCTTTCTATCGACTTCCAGGAATTAGAAAACGATCTTTTCAACATCAAGAACCGGAATGAGATCAACGTCGCCCCAATGAGAGCGTACATTGAAGAATGGGTCAAAAGGCAATTGAAGCAGGTTGCCAACGAAAGACAACAGGCAGTTGTCAGTATTCCAGCAGTTGTGGAGAACATCCTTGAAACCGCAGTCGTCGTCGACATCAATGAAAGGGTAGCCGCAAGAAAATAGCCAAAGCGCTCATATGTACCCTCACTGTAAGTTTACTCATCCCATATTTCTTTGTTTCTCAACCCAGTTATTCCGCTTTCTTAAATAAACATGTATAGGCAAACACTTATACCTTTCCATTTATTTTCTTTTGCAGCTATTGCACTCTATCTTCTTTCCACAATCCTGTTTCTTGTAAATATTTCTCTAAGGGTTCGCGGGAGCCCTAATCTCAGTCTACATGACAAACGCATTGAAATTTCGGTTTATATGTAACACGCTTTGTTTTTTTGTATATTTCAAAATTTGCGCTGGTATGTAACAAACTTCTATTTTCTGACAGATTTCAAATAAAAATGCATTTAAATTTTTATATCCTAAAGACTCTACTCTTATCTTTCAACACTTTGTATAACAAATGCATTTATTTTTAATATCTTAGACTTTTATTCTTATCCTTCAGCAATCTGTATGGCAAATGTTCACAAATACATTAAAATTTGTATATTCCTTATCTCCTATTAATTTTATGTCATCATATATTTTTATCTTTCACCAGTCCACATTGAAAATGCATTTAAATTTCCAAATTTAATCTTGCACTGTCAACAAATTTTTTACTTTCTTATATACTTTCAAAAAAAAATGTCTGCTATATACTTTCCAAAATTAGATGGTGCTCAACCTGCCAACCGTCATTTACTTTTTCCCCATCTTCCAAAATATGCACCTTCCACACAACATTTCCCTCATATACATTTTGCACCAAACACTTCATTTCATTTACACTTCGACCCCATTTTTCAAAATTTGCTTTCTAACCTCCTTGGTAGGGACTCAGCTACCATGCAGCCTTGTTTTATTATGGGTGCATAGAAATGTTTTGCCATATTTTTTTATCATAAATATGAAATCTTATAAATTTAATATATTTTAATAATGTAAATGGTAATATAAAATCATATATTATTCTTATAAAAATATTTTTATTAATTGTCTTAATAAATTTGAATAATCTGATTTGTATGGCTTTTATTCATTATTTAGGTTGATATGGGATGCTTAGATGGGTGGGTGCTAGCGATCAGAAATGCCATTTGGTTGGCCTTCCCTCAATCCAGAAGGAGGAACCTAGTGGAGCAAGGCTCCTTCTACAACTGCTTATATATATATATATATATATATATATATATATATATATATATATACATGTTGTTTTGAATGGGAATAATATTTCTTTACAGTTTTGAAGGAGATATTTTATTTCTAACATTATATCTCTACTGTTTTGAACGGGAATAATACTTCTCTATCGTTTTTACCTATTTTTTAGGAGAATATGCATTACTCTCGGTGATATGAACCATAATACTTCTCTATGATTTTGAGCTCTCGGTCTCTCGATGAGGGGAACTTCTCTGCGGTTTTCAGAATGCTCTCTGCAATTTTGAATAATTTTTAGTTCTTGCTTCCTCCACCGATTGAGCACTTAGGTGTGTGTTCGTAAATTAGTTATGGCTTCTTCAAGCGGATAAGCACCTGGACACCTGAAATCAGGTGAGTCACTTTTTACTTTGATTCAATTTTAATTTAAAATATATTAACATGTGAAAATTAAAGAGATTTAAATATATTTTTTATTTATTTATTTTTAAGTTTAATAAGTAAAATTTGATTTGAGAGATAATAATTAATATCATTATTATCAACTAAAAAAATTATTTTCTATTTTTAAAGTCAATCCAAAATAATAATTGTCACTTTTTTCTCTTCTTTTCAATATGAGCACTCCACCACATATTCCAAAAACTCATCATATCAGAGGTAGGCCCCCCAAAATCACTCAGATCCTTTACGATTATATGGAATCATTAGAAAAAATGAGAGAAGAGAAAAGTCAAATAGAGTTAGAATCATTAAAGAAAAGGAGTGAAGAAAGAGACGTAAAACTCCAAATAGAGATACAGGCAATGCTTGATAAAAAAAATTAGACTCTTCAAAGATACCATTCAAACTCAAATAGATGATAGATTCTTAGGCCTCAAGACTAAATTATATGTTGAAATATTATAAAATGCAAAGAGTATTCTATTTATTATTGAGTCATTATTCATTAAGATCAATTTTCTTTTGTGGATTGATCATGTCGGGCATTTTAATTGACCAAATCCCCTTTTGTGAATTGGTCAAACCTTAATTGTATTATGCAAATTAAAAATTCATCCCCCTAGGCCTAATTAAAGTGGTTTTAACCATTAACAAGATAAGTCAGCCCTACCCAGTGAAGAGACACATTTTCAACACCTGCAGCAGCTCATTATTACACTCACTCATTCACTCATCAAGTGCGCAAGTTTAGAGAGTTGTAGTTGGGAGAAGAAGGAAGAGAGAGGCGCATTGCTCAGTGTTAGATATTCTCTAGTGTTTTGGTTTATTGTCTTGGCATTGTATTGACTATCTATATTAAGGAATGTTTTGCTAGGTTTTCTCCCCCGTGAGGGTTTCCCAGGATAAATGATGTGTATCTTGTGATTTTGTTTCTCTCAATGATCCTACCTATACGTTATTGTTATCTAGTAAATTGAAAAGAAAACTAATAATAGCTCTAAACTTAACATTACAAACAATGAAAGATAGGATTCAATAAATGGAAAAACATAAACAATCAACCCAAGAAGGAGACGTTGAAGAAAATCACAACTTGAGAGATAGGATTAAAGAGCTAGAAGAAAAACTAACCAACAATTTGACCCTCGATAATCTGGAAAACAAATTGGATATCAAATCCATCAAAGAGGAAATGAATAAACTAATTGAACTAGACCATGAACGTAATAAAAGAGCCTTGAACCTCATAATTTTTGGTATAAAAGAACAACAAGAGGAGGATACGTTAGCAACAATAAAAGAAGAATTAAATAATAAATCACAAATTGATACAACTTACCTCATAGAAGTAAAGAGACTAGGAAAAATAATTGATCATAAAGATAGGTTGATTTGTGTCGAAGTAAGTTGTAATGACCATAAATATAGTATACTCAGTAAATATCTTAGCTTAAAAGGGTCAAGAATATTTATAAACAAATACCTCATTCTCGAAGACCAAGTTGAATTAAGGAAGGAAGTTCAAAAGGTAAAATAAGCCAGGTAAGAAGTAAAATGGACAATAATTAGAAATAAAAAAGTTATTGTTAGGGATAGAGACCAGAAGGATAATAATAAATAGGAGTTTGGGACACTCAGAATCATTTTCTGGAACTTTCGTGGCTTTCCATAGCGCAAAGGTCATATGATAAATTGGATCCCAAGTGATATTGATATTATTCGTCTAGTTCAAACTTGGGAGCATTAAGAGTCTAAGGTCCCTAACATAGACGGATTTGTCGTGTGGTCGACATGTAACAAAAATTCCCACCGTAGAGGGATAGGAGGCATAGCTTGTTGTATTAGAAAAAGAATTTCTCCACATTCAACTTCATAAGATCGACCCTCTCAATCAGTACATTTGGATAGAAATTTTAGACACCAATGCTAAGAAGATGTATATAGAAATTTTCTATTTTGCACCCATTAATTCTACTTTTTACAAGAAAAACAATCTAGATAGCAATTGTCCCTATAATAATTTAGAACAAGATATTTATAGCTGGAAAAATGAAGGTAATCCTCTTGCTAGGAGACTTTAATGCTAGGAATGCAACTAAACAAGCTACTATTTTAAGCATTGATTCCAACCATAATCCTTTATGACTAGACGAGGACCTTGTTTTATCGAATAGCTACAAAAGAAGCTTTGAAGACCTAATTGAGAATTTGTTTGGTATTGAGTTGGTCAAGCTCTGCAGCTCTCAAGACCTAACAATTTGCAGTGGAGTAATGAAGTGGCCAAATTCCAACCAGATGACTTGTATTCATGGGCTAGGAAGTAGTTTCGTATATTATGTGATATCTGATATCCCCGTTTCCAACCAAATAGCAACTTTCAACCTTTTAAATGACCATGAACCCAACTCTAATCATAAACCTTTAACCCTAACTCTAAACTTTTCCATGAACAAGAGCGTCATTGAAGAGAATTATGATAATCAAAGACAATTGCGCTTTGACAAAAGTAAAGTTGACATTTTCTTAAAGGATTTAAATAGTAAATTACATCTCCTAACTTATAAGGACAATATTGAATAACTCTATCATAATTTTCCAACTATCCTTTCCACTTCTATTAACAAGCTCTCTTTCGAGGTGTCCTATAAAAAGAATAATAAAACGACCAATCCTTGGTATGATAAAGAATGTAAAATTGCTAGGAAATTCATTAGGCATGCTTCTAATGAGTCCTTAAAACTCGATAAGATCAATATGTACAAATCCCTAATTAAAAGGAAAAAAAAAGGTACTATATCAATAAAAGGCAAGAGCAGCTTTCACAACTATCCAAGTTGGATCCTAAGAAGTTCTTGAGCCAAATTCTAAACCACAATACTAAATAAAATAATATGATTCCATTAAGGGACTGGAATTCCCACCTTAAAAGTTTTTACGAGTTCCCTAATGCCATGGACACCATTCCTATTGTCCCTATAGAGGATGCAGTTTTTTCTTTAAACGGCATAGAGTTCGAGGTTAAGCGGCTTGCAAATGGGAAAGCTAAGGACATTGAAGGCTTGCAAATTTTAAAATCGGAGGGCATATCCTTATCCCTCACATACACAAGCTCTTCAATCTAGCAATCAAGCGAGGATTCCCTAAACCCTAGATGCAAAGCGTCATTGTTCCTATTTTTTAAAATGGGGATAGAAACATTCCCTCTAATTATAGGACCATTATGATTAGCTCGATTTTAGCCAAGCTTTATGGAACTATTTTGGAAAAGAATATTATCCTTTGGCTAAAAAGTCACGGTAAAAGAACTAAAGGCCAAGCCGGGTTTAGGAGATATCATTCAACTGTGGGCCATCTTGTTACCTTTAAGATCATTGCAGAGGAGTTCCACAATACTAAAACCAATCTTTTATGTTGTTTTGTTGACTTTAGAAAAGCTTTTGACATGGTTCCTAAGAAAAACCTTTGGAATAGGTTGAAAGAGATAAAAGTTCCTCTCAAGTTGAGGGTTGTTGCAATAAGGATGTATGAGAACATTATTGTTAAGTTTAAAAACACTGAGGGTTGGTCGAAAGAGATTAACTGCAATATTGAAGTCAAACAAGGTTGTCCCTTGTCCCCTACCCTTTTTGGCATATACATTGACAAGTTAGAAGATTGTTTGGAAAAAGAAGGTTGTTTTGGCCCTACTCTCACCGATATAGTCATCAATCTTATTCTTTATGTTGATGATATCGTTCTTATGGCAAGGAATCCCTGCGATCTTGAAAACCAACTAAGAATCCTCAAGTATTTTTTTCTTCAACATGGGTATGACTGTTAATACTGATAAGACTAAGGTCGTGATTATTAAATCCAATAAAATCACTTATGATACCTTCATATATGACAACAACAACTTGGAGGAAGTGACTTCATACAAATCTGTTGGAATTGATATTCACCACAAGCTCAACTGGGATTATAGCATTGAAAAAAGGATTATTGGGGGATGGAAAGTTTATTATGATCTTGAAAACAATTGTAATTCAGTCGATCTTTGGATTTGGGATAAGAAGAAACTTATTTTTGAGACTCTCGTTACACCTGTTATTCTTTATAGATGTGAAGTTTGGGGTTGTAGTATCTCTTGTGAATCCTGGAGAAAGATAGAGAAAATACAAAAGAATTTTATAACCTATAATCTCAAAATTAAAGAAAATACACCCTATCTCATCCCCCTCTTAGAAACAAGCATCTCCCCCATTGAGAGCACGACTGTGACTAGATACTTAATGTATAAGAAGTTAAACAACATGGAAGACGAGAGGCTTCCTAAAATTGCTTCAAAATCGAGTCGTAACCACCACTGACTCAAGCGAGGATGGCATAAAGATGCCCAGTCTTGGCTAAACTATTAGGCAATCATGGAAGACACCAGTTTGCATAATAAAGATATTATTAAAAATATTATCAAATCAAAATTTGAGAAAATGTGGTGTGATAAAGAGGGAAAAAAGAAAGTTAAGGTATTATAAGGATGTAATCAACCCTAATCTAGAAGATAAAAATTATCTAGTTGTTTTGATGAGTGTAAAGAAAAAAATAAGCATTGCTAAGATAAGAACAAATTCTCACGAGCTCCATAGTAAAATTGGTCGTTGGTCAATTCCTAAAATGTCATGGGATGAAAGAGAGTGTCACCTTTGTGACACTAAGAAGGTTGAAGATGAAAAACACTTTCTCTTAGATTGTCGAGTCTATACCCCGATTAGATCTCATTTTCAAAATATTTGTCACACTACCAACCTTCCTAACCTCTTAACTCAACAAAACTATAATGATCTTGGAAGGCTTCTCTTAATGTTTTCCGAGCACAGAAACAAAATTCTAAAGAATCGCAAGTAATCACTTACCCTCTTAAAGTTCGATAGACCAATCCGATCTTAGTGGACGTTAATCATTATCATCATCATCATTCATATATATATATATATATATATATATATATATATATATATTAAATTTAATTAAAATCTTTATAATAAAAAAATTTATGTAAGTATGAAAATTTAGAAAAGAAAAGTGATACACTTCTTAGTTTAATAATTTTTAGATATTGTTTTTTGGAAAGTTTTGTGGGATTTTTTTTCTTTCATAAATATTTAAATAATATAATAATAGTAATCTATTTTTAAGGTCACGGCCAAGCTACACCAAATTGTTGTATGAGACCCCCTTGTTTGTGGGACAAGGGACCCCCCTCCGCTCAGCGATTTGACTGGTAAAGTCTACGGAGGTATACATGCCCTATCCCCCTCTGGATTTGAACTTGTGACCTCTTAAGATGATACACATGTTCTTAACCATTAGATCCACTCAAACCTAATGAGTGTTAATTACCAATTATAAAAGTGGTTAATAACCTATATAAACTTGACTAGATTACAACATATAATCTTTCAATTAACACCATACATTAATGAATAAATTAAACCAATTTTTGAAAATAATTGTTTTCCATTATAATTTTAATTAAAAAACAATAATATAATATATTTTAAAAAATTAACACAAAATTTAATATTATTTTATCTAAATATTATAGCATTAAAATCCAACACGACCAAAATTTAACCTAATGATTTAACCATCTTTCATTAGGTAACAAATGATTGCTCCATACGTGGATTGTAATTGAATAGTAATTTTTTTTTATTTAAAAGGAAGATCAATCCATGCAATGTATGAGCATAAGAAATTTAAATTTATCTGGTTTATAAACTCAAGAAATATTACACATATTAAACTAACAAAAAAATTCAATATATAAAAGTCGAATCTTAAAATTATAATAATATTTTTTAATATAAATACAATATATACCAATCTTATTTCATAAATGGAAAAACATATTAATATTATTTGAAAATTATGTTTAACTATTAATATTAAAACATTTTAAACGATTCTTTTAAATAATTTTAATAATATATTTTCAAGTTATTTATATCATATAAATATCCATATTTATAAATTAAATTAACTAATTAAAAATATTGCATTTTTATTTATATGATATTTTTAAATAAACTAAAATATATAATAGAATATAACTATATTATAGAAATCCATGCTTTTAAATTGGATTAACATGTACCTTTTTATCTGTATAAAAAAATTAAATAACTTAAAAATATAATGTTGAAAGTAAAACCATGTAATACAAACTCGCATTTCCTTCTTCAATAATACAAACTCGCATTTCCTTCTTCATTAATACAAACTCGTTGTCATAACACAAACCAAACTAATGAATTAGGATTATAGGATGAAAAATAATAGATAATAATCATATAAATATATTTTTTGTTTATGAAAATAAACCTATGATATTTTCAAAATTGGAGAAAGGATTTCTCCTTAACTCATCATGAGTAACACTTACATATTCAACAAAGCAATAATTGAACCGAAATGCAGGAATAGTCTAACTCTATTGAAAAAATATAAATGTTTGAGCATAATAGTATTCCATGCATAATACCATATGATGGCTGTAATGAAACCTAGCACTATGCCCACCATAACTTGTGAATGGGTATGCACTCCTTCCACGGTACGTACCCACGCCTAAAATAAAAAGATCAATATGATAAATTTTCAGTATACGAAGTATCAAATATATTAATTCATTTTTGTTAATTTATTTATTTTTAATTTAAAAAAAAATAAAAACTAAAATATATATAAAAAATTAAAAAAGTTAAGAAAAATTTAGGATACTTCTAAATTAATTAGAGTTTAAGAAAGTTGTTTATGTGATCTAGGTCTATAGATTAATCATTAAAGTGATGCTTTCAATTAAGCTTTAGCAAAAACTCAAATTTAACTAGCAAAGGAAAAAGAAAAAGAGAAAGGAAAGTACAATTTGGTTCATTCCCTTTAAATTTATGTGGGTTAATAAACTACTTTACATGAAAGGAAAGGATATATGAAAAGAGAGACTGAAAACTTATCAAACCCTTGATTCAATGCATACTTAGTGATCAATATGAATTAAAATTATTATGGACCCAATTTACTACGACAAGCAAGGAAATTTGCAAAGGCCTAGTGTTTATTCATATTCTAAGGGAGCTAGGGCTCTTAGAGAACGAACTAACTCAAAATGAAGAAAAGATACTTATCTACAGGAACACATGGTGAGAATGTAAGGAGATAAAACCTACTTAATGTACCTTAATGCACTTGTATATGCTGCTAAGTAGGCTTCGAAATGTCATTTCCAATTGTGTCCAATGAAATAAGCAACATAAGCACCAAAGCATACATAAATGAAAGTAGGATTTTAAATGAAATAAACAACTAAGCATTGAATCATACATAAAATATTAATACCTAAATGGATGTATGATATCCCAAGTTTCCACAATAAGAAGGTACTTTCTTCAAAGACAAACTATGTTGGAACCTCCCTTGAGGTGGTGATGTTGATTGGCCAAGATGCTAGAAAGAATGGAGCTAAGAATATTGTAGGAGAAACTAACCAATACAAGAATTAAAGAGAAAGCTAATGAAAAGGACCACATGTAACCTAATGGTTAGATTGAAGCACCACTCTACCACATAAGAGACACTTTTCTTCTTGCAAAGGGAGCTAGGAGGAAAGCACTAGTAGAGTCAACACAAAATTCATGAAGGGAATCGAGAAACAATGGGATAAGGGTTGAGGAGAATAAGACCACCAGATTAATTATTAAATATGAATTAATGATTCCATAAGGCTATGGTTGGTTTTATGTTGTACTTCATTTAAGTCTTGGATTTCTTAACAACAAGGGCTTTGAATGCATAAAAGAAAGGAAATTTTGATAATGAAACTAGTAAAAAAGGAAGCAATGCAAGGGAAAAGGGGAAACAAGAAAGAACACACTTGAATGGAAGTAACAAGGTTGTACTCCCACCAAGATCTGCATCATGAATAATCTCCCCAATTCTTCCCTAAAAGTATAAGTCTCCAATACGATGTATATGCACACACAGACAAGCACACTAAACCTACCAATAATAAAGTGTAACAATGTTGTCTAGTGGTAGATAAAGTTATCTTGTAGTTGTGAGGTAATTTTCTTATATTTTTGCGTTGGTAATCATTCATGAAAGAAAGATTAAGCCGACCAAGGACTACCCAGAAGGTAAAGACGAGATCCAAGCTCATACAAGATGAAGAATGGAAGAATCTATCCAAATGAAAGGGCACAACTATGAGGGTGAGCCCTACTCAGAGTGTGTTAATGGAGACTACAAATCTAGGAAATCAAGAGATTGAATGAAGGTGAGATCCAAACTTACGTTCTGGTAAGATTCAAAATAGAGAAAAAAATATCTAGAGTAAAATGAAAGGGGCTTATCTATACACCTGTTGAATTATATAGCTTTGGAAGCTATTTTCCCTATTGTAACTAACCATGTAAATAAAGTTTTGATATAGTGTTAACTTTATGTC
>ML794861.1:4754-19816 GCA_009831015.1 Picea engelmannii | reverse complement strand
TTTTTAAATTTACCTACATGCATCAGTTTTTCAACATGGTATCAAAGCTTCCTTGAAAGAAGCCATTTCTACATAGAGTTATTAGATTTGTGAAGGAGGCTACAGTATTTCATTTTTTTTAAGGAAGTCAAAAACAAGGACAAGATTATGTCAAGCACTAAGCTTGATGAGAAACTTGAGGGACCTAATAACTTCAGAGCATGGAAGTACATAATATCCCTTGTTTTGGAAGAAAATGACTTATCAGATTATGTTATGGAAGTGGTTGCAAAACCTGAGGAAGAAGAAGCTAAAGGTAAGTACAGGAAGAATCGGATAAGAGTGAAGAGAATAATTGCAGATTCTATAAAAGACCATCTTATTCCTCATGTATCATCCTTGAAGACTCCCAAAGAGATGTTTGACGCTCTATCGCGTCTATATGAAGGAAGGAACATAAACAGGAAGATGGCTTTGAGGACTCAACTCAAAAATGTAAATATGCAGAAGTATGAATCTATTCATGCCTTCTTTACAAGAATTTCTCAGATTAATGAACAAATTATAGCTATCAGTGACTCGATTGAAGAAGTTGAGTTAGTAATGACTACTTTGAATGGACTTCTAAAGTCATGGGACTCTTTCATAAGAGGAATCTGTTCAATAAGTAAGTTAACAAAGTTTAGCAGGTTGTGGGAAGATTGTGTCCAAGAAGAAGCAAGAATGGAAGCAAGAGAAGAAAAGCTAAGTGATGATGAAGATCAAGCTCTTGCAGCCCATTTCAGAAGGAAAGAAAAAGAAGGAAAACCATCCTCCACAGAAGAAGTTTCAGAAATTTGAAAAAGGTAAGAGAGATTATTCTAAACTCAAATGTTTATGTTGTGAAAAGCTAGGACATCTTGCCAGAGATTGTCCTCTCATAAAAGAGGTCAAAGAAAGGAGGAAAAACAAAAGACATCATGCTCATATTGTTGAAGATGATGAACATGTTTTCAAGAGAGAAAGAAAAGAAGATTCAGATGAAGAGTATGTTTTGGTGGTAGCTCTTACTAATTCAGTAAATTATGATTATGAAACATGGCTTGTGGATAGTGGTGCCTCCAGGCACATCACTGGTTTTAAAGACTCTCTTTCAAATCTGACTAAGAAAGATTATTCTCATCAAGTGAGACTGGGTGATAACTCTTCCTATCATATTAAGGGCATAGGGAATGATTTTTACAGCTTAGATTCAGGAAAATATTTGAAAATGGAAAATGTTTTATATGTATGTGGTGCAAAAGAACCTCCTATCTATTTCAGGAATTGAAGAGAAAGGACTTCGAGTAGCTTTTGTCGATGGCCAAGTTCTTATGTGGCTAAGAGGAAAGAATATTGATGATGTTATTATAATTGGTATACATGAAGATGGGTTATACAAGTTAAAAGGAAAGGCATATCAAGCCTTAGTACACAGTACTATAAACCCATGTGAATTGTGGCATAGAAGGTTCGCTCAAATTCACTATAAACCCTTGCCAGTTGTCAGCAAGATGGTCAAAGGCCTTCCAGAAATTCAAGTGCTCCACGATGGTGTGTGCAAAGGATGTGCACAAGGAAAGAGCGTGAAAAAGCCTTTTCCAAGCAGTGACAGTAAAGCAAAAGGAGTTATGAATCTAATTCATTCAGATGTGTGTGGACCTATGTCAGCCACTTCATTCAACAGGTATGTTTACTATGTTTCTTTTATTGATGACTTTTCTCACAAAACTTGGATTTATTTCTTAAAGAATAAAGATGAAGTCTTTAGTAAGTTTAAGGAATTTAAAGCTCTTGTTTAAAATCTTTCTGAGAGAAAAATAAAGGTTTTAAGATCTGATAACGGAGGAGAATTCACATCTAGTGAATTCAAGGAATTATGAAGAGAAGTTGGGATTAAGAGGGAGCTTTCTACTCCATATAATCCTCAGCAAAATGGTGTTGCAGAAAGAAAGAACCAATCAGTTATGGAAGCAGTTAAAGCCATGATTCATGATCAGGACTTATCAATGTACCTTTGGGTAGAAGCAGCAAGGACTATTGTATATGTACAGAACAGAAGTCCTCATAAAGTTCTTGAAAATAAAACTCCAGAAGAAGTGTTTTCTGGAAAAGTTCCAGAGGTTAGTCACCTAAGGATATTTGGTTGTCTAGTGTATATTCATATTCCCAAGGACAAAAGGACAAAGTTGGATCCTTTAGGTAAGAAGGCTATATTTGTCGGATACAGCGAAACATCAAAGGCATATAGAGTATATGTCCCTGGATACAAAAAGATTAAGATCAGCAGAGATGTTATCTTTGATGAAGATGCATCTTTCTGCAAATCAAAAAGAAATCATGTAGACGAGGTACATGATGAGGAACCTACAGCTTCTAAAGTACCAGATACATAAGAATAAGAGCTTGTACCTGAGAATCATGATATGATGGGGCCTCAAAAACTTGTTGATTCACCCACAGAAGTGATTACATATCGGAGAAAACCAGGTTGGGCTCGTGAACTCATTCAATATGTAGAAAGGTATGGTGCCCCAAATAATACTTTCAGAGAAATTAAAAGACCTCGATTATATTCCAACTATGTTGCACTTGTAAATAACATCATTGATGCAGAACCTTCCAGCTATGAAGAAGTTGTTGAGAAGAAAGTGTGGCAAGATGCCATGATTGAATAATATCAATCAATTATGAAAAATGATGTTTGGGACATAGTTCCAAGACCAAAAGAAAAATGTGTGGTAACATCTAAATGGTTATACAAAATCAAGCATGTTGCGGATGGTAGTATTGAGAAATACAAAGCAAGGTTTGTAGCTCATGGGTCCTCTTAGAAAGAGGGAATAGATTACGAAGAAACCTTTTCTCTTGTGGCAAGATACACTTCCATTAGAGCTACTATGGCTATAGCTGCAAAGATGGGATGGAAACTACATCAGATGGACATAAAAACTTCTTTTCTGAATGGTGTGATAGAAGAGGAAGTGTATGTGGAGCAGCCACGAGGATTTGAGACACATGACAGTCAGACACATGTGTGTAGATTAAAGAAATCCTTGTATGGCTTGAAGCAAGCACCCAGGACATGGTATGGAAGAATTGATAATTTTCTGGCGAGCTTGGGCTCTCTCAAGAGTAAAGCATATTCCAATCTCTACTATAAGATTGAGAATGATGATCAGGTGATCTTACTATTGTATGTCGATGATCTATTTCTAACAAGAAATAAAAATCTCATCATTGATTGCAAGAGGAAGCTTGCTTCAGAATTCGAAATGAAAGATCTAGGTCAGATGCATTGTTTCCTAGGTCTGGAAGTGTAGCAGAATCCAAGTGAGATTTGTCTTAGTCAAGGAAAATAAGTTGTGGAAATTCTAAAGATATTTGGAATGATGGATTGTAAATCCATGACTACACCTATGACGACAAATCCAAAGTTATTATGTGATACTTCATCAGAGATAGTAGATGCCACTTTGTATAGGCAAATGATTCATTTGTTGATGTATTTAACGAATACAAGGCCAAACATATATTTTGTTGTGAACACTTTAAGTCAGTATATGGTTGAACCCAGACATGTTCATTTGATTGCACCAAAACATGTGATGAGATACTTGAAAGGTAACATTGAGTATGGTATCAAGTATGATGTAGATTGTGAGTTCAGACTATAGGGATACTCTGATTCAGATTGGGTTGGTAGTGTCACAGATCGTAAGAGTACTTCAGGATGTTGTTTTAGTTTGGGATCAGGTATGATCTCATGGTTTAGCAGGAAGAAAACCAGTGTTGTGCTCAGTAAAACTGAGGCAGAATATGGCAGCATGTTTAGCATTTACTGAAGTTGTATGGCTACAAAAATTACTTTCAGGATTATTTGATATTGAGTTAGATGTTACTAGTATTTGTTGTGACAATCAAAGTTGCATAAAGTTGTCAGTGAACCCCGCGTTTCATGAAAAATCAAAGCATATTGGAATCAAGTATCATTTTATTCGTGATGTGGTAGAAAAGGGCGCAGTGAAGCTTCATTATGTGGCTATCAATGAGCAGGTTGCAGATGTGCTAACCAAACCTCTGTCAAAGGTGAAGTTTAAGTACTTCAGATACAAACTTGGATTGGTCCCTCATAAGAGGGAGTAAGGAGCTGCATATGGGATTTTGGTGACAGTAGCAGGGCAAGTCATTTACAGGAAGGATGTGGGCTATTCTATTTTTTTCTTATCCAGTATGAAAAAGGACTGGCTCTAAGATTACTCATCCAGTATGAAAAAGGATTGGCACTAGGTAAGACAATTCTTGGTGAATTGACAATTCTTGGTGAACTGTATAGCTTCCTCTAGCATATGGCTAGTAGGAAAGTTCTTGGTGAACTACACAAACAGTGCTTGGTGAACTGAGTGAATAAAAATCTTGTAATGACATCAATGTGCTCACCGGAGATGTTACTGATCCCAATGCTATCTATGGATACAAAACTTCTCTTGATGAATAGATTCTACATGGATCAACAAGTCAATGGCCAAGTAAAGACAAATGGATGTAACAGTTGGTACTAGGAAAATACCTTCCTTGCTAAGAGGAAGTGTTGAATTATATAGCTTTGGAAGTTATTTTCCCTATTGTAACTAACCATGTAAATAAAGTTTTGATATAGTGTTAACTTTATGTCAAGCATCAAACACATGACAAGTGTCAACCTTATGCCAAGACAACCATATTCCATGTGTCAACATCATGGCACCTCTAAGAGGGATGCGTAGGGCGGTTGTAGTGGCTAGATTAGGGAGGCTACTTAAGAGGGTTGCTTAGGGCGATTGTAGTGGCTAACTTAGGGAGGTTGCTTAAGAGGACTTCTTAGGGTTGTTGGGGTGGCCAGCTTAGGGGGGGTTCTTAGGGTGCTGGTGTGACAGTTGTTATACATCTGTCATACAATCCTAAGACAACAATTTAGGGCAGTCTCTAGAAGAGACAAAGGAAGTGACCTTTGCGAGCATTAGGAGGTGGCTCTTGGGAGCTTTAGGAGGTGGCTCTTGGGAACATTAGGAGGTGACTCTTGGCAGCCAAAGGAGGGTAGGTATGACAATTGTTATACAGTTGTCATACATTCTTAGGGGGTTTCTTAGGGCAGCCAAACCAACAACCTATAAAAAGGGGAATTCACTTAACATTTACATACCTTTGTTTTGTTGGAGTCTTCTGTTGAGGCAAGGCATCTATTTGTTGAAGTATTTTTGTTGGCATATGACTTATATCTACTAGAATCTTATGTTGGTATATGGCTTCTAGTTGTTGGAGTCTTTTGTTGGTATATGATAGCTAGTTGTTGAAGTATACTGCTAATACAAGCACTATATTCTTGTTGAAGTCTTATGTTGTTCCTTGTCGATATAAGGCTGCTACAAATACTGTGTTAAAGTTGTCATAACTCTGCTACAGCAAGAAGAAAAGTCAGTTATCTTTTGGTGAGTTTGTCAAGCGGTTACTATAAGTGTTAGTTCAACTATTTAAGAAGTTTGTAAGTGATGAAAGAGAGGTATTGTTTCATCCCTCTAAGTCCTAGCTAGTTACTCTAAATTCTTGTACTGGTATTGTACTTTGTTGAAGAATCTAAAGAGAAGTTTTGGCTAGGTTTTCTACCCCAAGAGGGTTTCCCAGGGTATACTTGTGTTCTCTCTATGATTGTCTCACTTTCAGTGATCCTCATATATGCAAGATGTATTGGTATGTTGGTTGTATGCTTTAAATTTTTAAATTTACCTACATGCATCAGTTTTTCAACAAGACCAAGGAACTAGGGAATACAAGCTACTATGAATATTTAGAGGAAAATTAAAATCCCCCAACTAGTCATTCGCATGTCAAACTTTAGTATCCACTAGTCCTAAATAGATCCACAAGTTTTTCATTGGAAAAAGGCCCTTTGATCTACCTATCCATGGGGGATAGGTGTAGATGTCCTTGTACAATCCATGGAGGGTGAAATAAAGAGGACGAGCAATTTTGACCTTGTTAATTCATGTGTGAAACAAAAATGGATATGTTGGTGTTGAGAGCCCCAAAAAGGAATTTCTTATCAACCCAAGTAGACCAAATCAAGAATGAATGTTGAGGTTGGCAAAAGAAAAATAGATAATGTTTAGCCAAGAAACCCATCAAGGAATAAAAGAGACCAAGGAGTAAACTAGGAAAACAACCAAGGGGATGGGTGAATCCATGAATCTGTGTCTCACATTTTGACAAGTGACAAGGGTGGAAATTGTCTCTATGGGCCCTCGATCAAGGGAAAACTTTGATCAAGATTTTCATCCCTCAATCAAGGGTCAAAATCATGGATCAAGGGTTTAATTCAACATAGGACCTCAATTGAGGGTATTTAAAACACGTGTTTAAGCCCTCAATTGAGATAATATAAACCCATGATCAAGGTTTTTAAATTCAACAAACCTCCACCATTTTTTAAGGTTTTCATGGAGCTACAACTTCTAGGAGGTGAAATCTGTTCATCTCCATGGGATGAGGCATAATTAATGATAGATATTCATCATTGAATCCTCTATCAAATGGCATATAATTTTCCGATTTTTAATTTAATATTATATTTTTATTTATTTTGTTCCAAACTCCACCGCCCCTCATCCCCTCACCCAATAGTGAAATATCACACAATTCCCTACAAATTATCTTTGTACTGCACAAAAAAATTCTCAAGGCATATATGATTTTCGATGGATTCAATTTAAAAATAATGTAAAATATAAGATTTTGATTACCACATTTCAATAGAAAATAGGACATGCCTTCATGGATTCGCCCGAATCTTTCCTAAGCACTAGACATAAAATGGGGAAAACAAATCCATGCATCTAGACTTAGACAAGGGGATAAACAAGGAAAAAATATCAATGCCAATAATATGCCCTAAGATGTTCAGAGGCCTCGTGATCATATTTTGGATCTGAGTGCAAAATTTCAAAATCCAGGAACTACATTCTTCAACCATGGCAGGAGACATTATACTTGAAAGGGATAGCAATGAGGTGCCATGCAAAAAGAAAATTTCAATAAAGAACAATGAATACAAATAGAATATAGAGTGTGCACAAGAGGCAAATGCAATGGTGTGTGAGGGGAAAGGCTCATAGAACAATTTTGGAATAATTGAATGTCTCGACCTAAGAAGGGAACTCTCTCTTGTGGTAAGATATGTGTCATACAAGAGGTCTCTTACAAAATATTTGGAATCATTTTTGGAGAAACACAAATTCTCACTCAAGCATGTGACCCTAGGAAAGCCATACAATGAAAAAGAAGATCAACATGTAGTCACTCAGAGCAAGAAGAGACTATTAGGGATAGAGGAACAAACATGATATAGCTACTAAAAGAACAAAAACAAAGACTAATTCAATCAAGGCATGAATTATTTATAAGAACTAGTGTTAAGGCCCTTGGGCGCCTATGTTAAGGCCCTAATAAGCATTCATTATTATTTTATTTGTTATATTAGTAGGTTGGTTAGAACCTTTCATTGTACCCTTTGTCTCCTATATATATACCAAGGAGACGTAGTCTTAGGATCATCATATTTTGTCTTATGAATGAGATATATTATAAAAGGAGGTTTTCCCCTAGAAGTGAACTATATTCATTGACTTTATATCATTTTCAAGGCACTTGGTTCATAACATTTTGAATCAAGAGCATCGATCCTAGGGTTTTGCTTCTTCACGCGAGTCATCTTGGAATTTTTCTATAACGTTTTTTCTAGGATGCTTGCGATAGTGAAATTTGGAAGTTACTCAAGAGACATATTACAGTATGTCCCATAAAAATTTGAAATTATGGTTTGTTATACTTTCATATATATATCCTATGGAATATAGGGTCTTTTACTCATCCTGGAATCAATTTTAAACAAGTCATATTTGAATTTTCACTATAACTTTTTTTTTCTGGGAAGTTTCAAATAGTGAAATTTTGTGGAGACTAAGGATAAATGTCATAGTACATGTGGTAAACATTCCAGGTTATGTTTCTCTATAATTTCAGAGATATAGTCCATGGAAGACAAGGTTTGTGACTAATCCTGAAATCAGTTCTCTTGGAATTTTCAATCTTATTTTTTTCAATAAAGTTTCAGACAATAAAATTTTCAAAATCCTAAGTTGACACAATAAAGAACATGTGGTAAAAAATTCATATTTTTACTCATTACATTTTATGATATATTTTTTGTGGAAGTTAGGGATTTTGCACAAGTTATTTTTTGTTGATTTTAAGAGATATTCTATTGATAGCAAGGTCATTTTTTTAATTTTTTTAAAGACATGTTCTGGCATCTTTAAATAACATAGGATATGTCATTAAGAGAGTAAAACTACAATTGGGGAAGAATACATGCATGAAGTACACATGGTGGGAAACACATTGTTTCACCTGGTTGCAAACCCCTATAACCCTTTTTGGTACCCCTTCAAGTAGTACCAAATTAGACAGTACACGTAGATGGAATCTTACTTCCACGCGCCTTTGGGTATACTATGAAGTCCCCAAGGTATACCTGAAACCATCCTTAGATAAGATATTTAGTCATCTTGTTATAATATGCTGAGAACATCACTTGAGGAGACCACTCTCTAGTACTTGGGTAGATGGGTAGTACAGTTAAGGGCACGATTGAGCCTCCTTAGTTAGTGCCCTAAGATATCAGGCCAAGTACTATTATTGGACATAGCATGTATGTCAGATAGATATAGCACCTAACACTCCCTTGTCCTTATGACCTAGTAAAGTTTTTCCATGGCTCCAAAGAAAGATCCAAATTTTACTTCACCAATTAAACCTCCAGAAAGATCCTTTATGACTCGTGAAGAAAATGAGGAGATACAAAACCAGTTATCCTCGCTATGATGATTCGTTTGTATCACTAGATTGATATTCCTTATACGTTTCATCTTCCCCCTCTTCTTCATATTTCCCTTTTGAAGAGGGTTCACCACTAGAGGCTAAAGCTTTGAACATATTTCTAAAAATTTTCATGTTAATGCCTTTTGTAGGTGGAGTGGTCTTAGTTGTGGAAGGGGTACTCTTTTTGAAAGGATTTTTGAAAAAACATTATGTTTAATGTGCCTTCTCCTGCATTCATTTTCATATCGACGATATCATTAGTTAGTTTCTTTACTATCCTTTGTAATCTTTCCATATCCATGGAGTCTTGGTCTTTTTTCTCATCGAGAATTTTTGTTGGGGGATTTTCTTCTTGGTATTTGATGATGTGCTTGGTTTAGTGTGAATCCCAAGGTTTCCTTTCAAACTGAGCATGTCTTTCTCTACTTTTATGGATTCTTTAAACGTGTCTTCCAAAGTACCTTTCTCAGCTCTCTTTACAAACATAGCCATGGAGACTGGAAAGGAATAAGTATAGAATTCAATAGACACATCATTCACAGGTTTAGAAGTAGTTGGAATCTTATTTGTCAATGTCAGGAATCTTTGATTGAAGTCTTTAACTTTTTCCTTCGAATCCATTTTTATCCTAGATCATTCTAAAACCAAAACTACTGGGGTTTTGTTATCCCCAAATTTTTCTATGAAAGCAGTATTGAATGCATTCCAACTGGTAATTGAACCTTGACTTAAATCAAAATACCAAGTAGATGCCTTACCTTCAAAAGAGTAAGAAAACAGCCTGCAAACCACATCTTTGTGTTCTACATTCATCAAGCTCACTGCAAGTATGATTTTTTTAATAGGATCTTCAACTAAATCTTTTTTATCGAGATCAAACTTTGGCAGAATTTTTTCAAGATGCTTGGGTAAGGGGTGAGTATCTGCTGGAACAAAAACAGTGTCCTGAGCAATCCATGGTTGATTAGTATTAGGGTTTTCATTAGCATTTGTGCCACCCATATCTCTAGGACTTCCTGAAGATTCTTCCTCTGACGATTCTCCTTCAGATGGATCTCTGGGGGTAGTTGGAGGAGAATCGGGAGGGATAGGTGGCTGACCAGCACCAAGGGATAAACAATATTCAAAGTTTAGTTCAGAAAAATCAGTTACTCCCCTAAGGACGTTAGAAAGTTGATAATTAGGGGATCTAGCAGTTTGGCTACCAATGTCGATTGTAGACCTTACATTGATCGGTCTAGGTTGTCTTCGTCTCTCAGGTAGAGGATATTCAATCGATTCCAGTCTTGTTTTTCTACTCAAACCTTGGGTTAAGGCACAAGACTATTCAACCAGTCAATCGACTTCAACAGGGCTTAGATTGGGGGAACTTGTCATTGTGGGATTATATTGGTATGTGCTTTATCGACCCGAACATTGAGCAGATTGGTTTGCAAAGGATTTGGGTGTGAGTCAAGGATTTGCTCAAGGTGAGGAATGTGGGATTCACTGCGATGAGAGGGATTACTTTGCATATTAGAATGGGTAGGGGAATGAAATTCTTTACTAGCCATTCAGGTTTTCGCCCTCCTAGTGCCAACTCTATTGACAGGTCCAAATGGCATGTCAAGCAGGTAAGTGAAAGTGCCTGATGGTGAGTCCCAATTATAATCTCTCTCGTTTGGGATGGAAAATTCCAAACTATATGTGGGCCTAGTTGCCACTAAGAATTTAGATTACAAAAATGAGGACGAATTGTCCCCCTAAGAATTCTTGTTAAAACTAAATTTAACTACTTCAAACAAACTTAAAATTATCTATTCTACTCTTTTTCTAACCTATCGTGATCAGGTGCATTTCTAACAATATAGATACAGTAAAAGATTATGTTCGTGACAATAAAAATAGTTCATCTCAGCAGTAATAGAATTAAACAAAAGTGTAACAGATGATAACCATAAATAGTTACAGATTATACATGTAACACCATCATTGCATCCATTAGTAACCACAAATTAATAAATTGCTCAGATAACAAACACAGAAATAGTTCATATGCAATGTTACTCAAGAAACCTATAAATTACATGTACATGTAGAATAGTCCCATACACACATGAAAACATTAATGATTGTCAAAATTCCTTCTGCTCTTTATTTCATAAGAGATAATAGTATCATTCAATGTTACAATGGGAAAAAGTCCCTATCTTTGGAGTTCTCTTTTATATAATAAGAGTCTTTTTACATTCTATAATTGTCAAGATGACAGTTACATCTTATCATTTCAACTACCTCTATTCTATATACAATTTGAATGCAATAAAGAAATGGATATTATACAAAATCGTGAAGATTTAGTTGAAGCTATGTCTTCTACATATGTGACTTATGAGTCATACGCTTTGGTTATTTCTTCTAGTCTGTTTAGCTTCTTCTCTAACTCCGTCTCTCCATCGTATACTCGGTCATCAACTTCCCTCTAGAGATCCCTATGAAGTCCTTTGACAAAATTATCTGCAACCAATGCTTGTTTGATTGGTTGTATCAAGTATTGAGTCAATATTTATTTGTTGACTACTATGAGTTGGTCAATGGATTGCTTGTTTCTATCTCTTTTCTCATCTACCTATGTTATCCTTAGTTTACTAGGCCTTGCTTGAGCTAGTTCATCCATGACTGGCATTTTAAATTGTTCCAGCAACTCATCATCAAAATTCCACATTCTAGCACGGGATTTTTCGGAGAGGCTTATGGTTTCCTTAACATCTTTACATGAGTTTTTCCAGTTGTCCATCAAAATTTAAATTTTCCCCTGCGCTTTCCTGGTGAACCTGAAAAGTTCTGGAGGGGTCTCCTTGTGTATACCTTGCCAATAAATTATCTTATCAAATGCATGTTCTTTATCAGTATATTGTCTTTTCAACTAATCCAGTTAATCAAATAGGATCATGATGTCCTCCAGGTAATCCTGGATCTCATTTATCTTGGTGAAGAATTTTTGTTGGGCTTCCCTTAACACTTCATTTTCCACCGCAACTTCTCCTCTCGCAACCTCAAGGAAATTGGTTACTGTGTTTCCCTTTTTCAGCTGTGCTTCCATCTTTTGTACTTTTTCTTCATATTCAATGATTTTCACTCTCTACTGCTCAAAGAAAGAAATCTTCTCGTGGTGCTCTATTCTTATCAACTCAATCTCCTGTAAATGGGATTTTATCAAAGCTTATACTTCATCTTTATATAGTTGATCTTTCACATCTTCCTACCTCTTGAATCCTTCTTCCAATTCCCATTTTTATTTTTGTTGTTTCAATTGCTCCTCCAACATTGACACCTTATCCTTGTAATTGTCTAGTGTAACATTTATCTCACTAACAGTGACTGAGTTTGCTCCTGCAAAAGAACTCAGGGTTGAGGCTATGTTGATTGCATTGGTTTGAGAATCATGTCCCAACTTCCATGAAATTGTTTCATTTGATGCTTCCCTAGTGGGAGTGTCTTCTGTCCTTTTCCTTTTCGTTGATCTTTTCTCAATCCCTCTTTTTTATTTGTTGCAAAAATACGCTCCTAAAGACACAATAACATCATCAAAATCTACCAGCTAATATGAGGAATAAGAGAATCCTCCTAGTATCGTATTCAATGGGGTGTCAGGGTTGATAGGTGAGTTCAGCATTGTAATCCCTTTTACACTGCTAGGGTTGGCTTCCTTGTCCTTGTCTTCTTCAAATTTAGTCTTCATTTGTCTTTCTACCTCTGTCACCTCCTATTCTCTCTTCTTTCCCTCTTCTTCATTTATTTTTTGTTCTTTTTTTGCAACCTTTCGGGTTTCTACTTCTTTTCTTATATTTCCTTCTTTTTCTTTTCCTATATTTATGCTTTTTGCATGTCTTCTTTTGTTTTCCTCTTAGCTTATTCTTCTTCCACCTTTTGTTTGGCCTCTTCTTATTTCTTCTTCGCCTTCATTATGAACCTTTCTTTAGCTTCAAGGGATCTTTAGCTTCAAGGGATCTTTTAAGTTGTTCTTCTTATTTTGTTTATTTATCTTTCTTTCTTTCTTCCGTTATTTTTCAGTGGCCATTAACTGTTCCCATTGTACCTTGGTTTTCTTCCTCCTCAACTGCAGTTTTTCTCTCCCCACTCCATCCTAAATTTTGGTTAATACTTCCTCAAAAAATAGGGCCCCTTGGAGAATGTCCTCTGAGGTACTTGCATCATGTACAAAAGAGTGTATTAATCCCACGGATTTGAGATTATCTCTAAAAACATCTTTAGGATCATGCTTTCTAACTTCTCTTGTGCACAAACACAACTCTTTTAGGACTGCAGACTCTTGTCTAGCATCAATGGCATTTAATAGGGTGAACCTTCCTACTTTGATGGGAAAATTTGCTCGAATCCTTTTGGAACTTGCAGTAAGAATGCACTGATCTATACATCAATTGTCTGGTAAGAAATATTCGTGTCAATTAGCTTGTCAAGGACATTATTTGTGGAGAAGATGTGGAGCCTATGCACACTCAAATATTCGAAAATAGGTATAATGTTTCCCCATGCACCAATCTCATATGTCCTTAATGGATTCAATAGCCCCTTGAGATAGTCTATGAGGGTTCTGATTGTATATGATAGAAAACAAGGGTGCCATGAAATGGTCACATATGTCGTAGATATATTTTTTGTAATTAGTTTCCCATAATTCAAAGAAATAAACAAAATAGGAGGTAATTTGGGGTTCTAGTCCATCCCATTGCAGGAAAACAAATTGAAGAGTATACGACATCTATTAAATATGAGGACATCTAAAAACATGGTTTATTTAGTCCTAGAGCTTCTCTAGCGGCTTGAAAGATGTTGACCGAAAGGATTTGTGCCCAATTGACTACAAGTCCTACCTTAGCCACGAAGTGTGCTCATGCTGTACATTCTAGCTTAAAATGTGTACATGTATCTTTTCCATACAACCTGCAAAGCATTGATGCCAACATCTGGTAGGATTCTTTGAAGTATTGTATTAGATATAATTTGTTGTCCTTCTGCATGAAATCCATGTCTTCATTCCACCACTCACCGACTAATTCGACCATGTTGGGGTGGTCTTCCCTAAATGTGTCTAAGAATTATTTATTCAAGTATACATGAGGTGTTTTCAAGTGGTATCTCGCATGGAAGTCATCTGGCTTCAACGAAGGTATAGGGACTTTAAGCTCATTCAACATTATAGTTATCTTTGAGTCTAAATGCGAGAATACCGATCTTGCAATGTTATTATAAGGTTAAATGGCAGGTCTTGCAGCAACAACATATAGCTCTCTCTTCTTTATATTCTGGTATACGGCCAGATCTTGATGGTCCTTCGAAAAATCCTCATTTATGAACATTTTGTAAATTTCATTCCAAGTAGGACAATCATCCATTCCATTGAAGTAGTTTGTATCTGAAACTAATAAGTTCTCTAGGCTTTTCACCTAAGCGAAAACATCCCTTGTGGGTGCCTTTCCTCTTTGCATTTGAGGTTTTGAAACTTATATACTTTTGAAATCTTGTATAGTTCAAAACAGCATAAGTGTTTAAGAGCAGTATACACGAAATAAAAGAATCTCTCACTGAACAATGATCTTACCTGAATGATTTACATTTTATCACAGCAAATCTCAATTATCCATGGAAATCCTTATCGCATACCTCTTTTTCACTTTGATTTTGTGAAAAATGACTATTTTGGGACTTGAATTAGATTTTTAACACTTAATCACCAACGTAATGCTTCTGCAACTAATACATCTAGGCTCTAGCTTGTGTTGAAATAATGTAACTGCAAAGTGTATTCTAATTATTATTGTTGTATTATTCATTAGATCAATCCCCTATTGTGGATTGATCATGTTGGCTATTGTAAAAGACCAAATCCCCTTTTGCGGATTGGTCAAAACACAATTGTAATAGGCAGAATAAGAAGTCGGCCCCAAAATATATTAAAGAGGCCACAAAATATATTAAAGGTGGTTATAACCACCCAGATTGAGAAGTCGGCCCTACCAGTGAAAAGACACCTCCACACGTACCAGAGTTGTATAAATAAGGAGGCTAGCGCCACATTTAGACACACACTCACTTGTTCATTGAGGAGCAAGTTTTGGAGCTGCAGTTGGAGAAGAGAGAGAGAGAGAGAG
>ML794860.1:371417-385615 GCA_009831015.1 Picea engelmannii | reverse complement strand
TTACAGGATGGAACCATTGTTTTAGAGCGCTTGCAAGAGGAACTTTTGAGTGATCATGATGGCGATCATATTCCTGGAGGAGACATGCCACCCCCATCCACTACAAGGGTTCCAGATTCATCAGTTTTACCTTTATTTGCATAGTATCCATTGTCACGTGGGGGCCATTCAGTTGTTGGTCGTGTTCCACGATCACTTCCACCTGTTCCTCCTCTTATTCAAAGATCACGGGAGAAGAAACTAAAAGTTTCTCATGGCAAGAGGAAAACTTAGAGCATAGTACTTAGTACTTGCTAGAGCTCTTTTTTGTTTCATGTTTAGAAGTAGTCTCTAAAACTTAGTACTTTGTCTTGAGTCTTGAGTCTTGACTCTTTATTATGGCTTATTCAGTAAACAATGAAGTTATGAACTTATGAACTTAAGAACATCATATGACAATTTACCTTTGAAGTTAATGATTGATGTTATGATGCTTTTATGAATGATGTTATGATGCTTTAATGTTGAGTCCCACATATGTTTATGATTGATGTTATATGTGTAGTATGTAGTATGTACTAAATGGTTGATGCTTTAATGATCATCGATTCATCACTAATCAATTAGTTAAATGATCTTGTATCTATGTTTTCATGTTTTTTGCAATTGATTCAACATTCTGCATGTTATATATATATATATATATATATATATATATATATATATTAAAATATATATTTTTTATGTATTATATAAAAAACGCTCCCGAAATGCTCCCACTCCCGGAGATTTTTGAAAATCTGTGCTCCGCGGTCCCAACAGCCTTGGGCCAAACCCTAAAAGATCAATGGCCTAGATCCAATCTAGCCAAGTCTAATCAATGGGTGAGATTCAATCCCTAAATCTCACTTAGGAAACCCACTTTCCTTAGTTTGCTTTATGTCTATTAATTCACCCACTTTGTGAATTAATTGTCACTTTAATGATTAAGTGACATATTTCACTTTTGACTTAAATCTCCTAAGTCAAAGTGAAATTAGAATCATAAAGTAAAGTAACAAGGGTAATAGTCTCCCCCTTTGTGTTTAGATACTCGTAAACACATGGGGACCACTTTCCAAGGTACCCAAATCTCAACACTAACAAGCTGCCAACTAGGTATTTCTTTGACCTCAAGTTGGCTCTAAGTTTCAACTGTCAAACAAGGGTTTGTTGTTGTTTTATAACAGCAAATTGTTCAGTAACTTCTTTGTTGTTCTATTACAGTTACATAGGCCATATAGATGCTCTAGCATGTAGTTTTGTCACGAGATGTTAGCACATGCATACCATAAGCTATATAACACACCTAGAGATCTTTTAGAGCTGAAATAATGTTGTTCTAAACACTAGCATTCATGAAAATGAACACAGGTATTTTTGGTCAACATGACCCTGGATAAAACCCCCCAGGGAAAACCAGTTTGGAATATGAGTGTATATATTGAGAAAAGAAGGTGGAATACAACAAGTACAATAAACAGATGAACCTGATACAATAGCAGCTTGAACCAAAGCTGAAACACAAGTCCAAATGAAGAAGATGCGCCCTAGGATCGTGCGCCCTCCTCACAAGTTGTCAAGACTCAAAACCATTGAACTGAAGCTCTCTGCTAACTGGAAGCTTTGATGGAGAAACCCTCCCACAGTACTCTGAATCTGTGTTGTAGCTCTCCACTGAAACTATCCTCAAAGCAAACTAACCTCTGCAAGTCCTCCATACTAGTTGTGCGCCCTCTTCCTAGCAAGAACTAGCTCCACAAATAAATGAAGGACTAAGCTTTGTGGTTGCCTCCATGAATAGAAGCGCCCAAGATTTCCTCACTCAATGCCTCCAACCTCATCCTCATGCTCCTGTCCCGACTCTCTTGGTGAACATAACAAGGAATAATGAGCCTCTCCTTTGCCCTTGCGCCCTCCTTACAGAAGCATAAGGAAACCTAAAGTATGGGTGGATGAGATCATCTCATCTTATCCCTAATCAATGGTTGAGATCATCTCAAAAGAATTTCAACTCAAAACTCACTTTACTTAAGTTTTCATAGTTTCACTTTATGTCCCTCAATTCACCCACAAAGTGCATTAATAGTCATTTTAGGCTTAAATGACCAAATTTCACTTTTGACTTAAATCTCCTAAGTCAAAGTGAAATTAAACATAAAGTACATGGTACAAGGTACAAAGTACTTCCCACATGTCTTTAGAAGCTCACAAACACAAGGGGACCACTTTCCAAGGTACCCAAATCTCAACATGGACCTTCCCAAGACTCCTTTCCAAGACCTTCATACCACTTAGAATTGACCTTTAGGGACTTCATCTCCATCTTCATCTTTTTCCATCTCATTCCCCCTAGGGTCACCAGGATTCCCCCCTTGAGGTGACTACCTCACCTCTAAAGTGACCAGGACACCTGCCTAAGGTGACAGTGGGTAGGTGACCTCTTAGTTGTCGCCATTTGGTGGTTGGGTCGGGCTTTGCCCAACCTACAACTTGTGTGATAACAAGAAGCAAGATTGAAATTATAAAATGTAAGTCTCCCGGCAAAGTAATTAGTCAAAGAAATAATTGTAGTAGAAGGTAACCTGTTGATATTCTTCCATTAATCCAAGTCAACATGCACAAATACATTTAAAAGAGGGCATGGAAAGCAGCAAGGGGAACATCCTAGAGTAGCAAAATCAATAGATATGTTTCTTGGTTTATTCAACAGAATTAAATTTACTATCAATTTGCACTAGGAAATTTGACTTTGGCCATCAAGTCAGTATCTTGTATACCTCATTGAAGACAGCAAATTTACCACTAACCTCTGCAGCATCCTTCTGCCTATCATACTTGGCAAAAGAAAACAATGCACCTTACTCAATCAAAAAATAAAAAATGATTTCTCATAGACTTCATAACATGTTTTCAGACATCATACCCACACCAAGAAAAAAATGTTAATTTCATCTTTCACTGTATAGTATATTTTTCCTATTGATTTCACTCTCGGTTGTGAAATGGCCTTTTCACCATGGGATACAATTCAGAAACGTTTTCATTTCTGAAACATTCCCATAAATGGTGAGAAACAGCTTGAGTCATTTCTGGGAAAGGGGTGTTAGAATATAAGGGTAAAAATAGACTAGCTAAGAACAGAAATAATTTTATTTTTATTTGCTACTATAATTCTAGATCAGCAATATACTCAAAATTCTGATGTAAAAAGTTAAAACTAATAACAGAAATTATAGATCTTTACCTTGACAAAACAAAGAACAGATTTACCTGAGGTGCTTGCTGTTATCCTCTTTTCTGTATGCTCAGAAAAAGCTTCAAGGGTCATGGATCAAACCCTCAGGGGCAGATATCATCATGATCTTTTGAACAATTTTGCCAAGAAGAACTTTAGGAAAATATCAGAAAACTAACCAGCATACCAATCATCAAGAACGAGGCTGAAACAAGGACACCACTGTCCAATCTAGAAGCTGAAAAGAGGCCACTAACAACCTTAACAAAATCTGTCCAAGAATATAGAACTGTTACAGCAATAGACAGAAATAAGTAGCAATTTTAGGGCTGCCTCATCAAACCCTGATTAGGGTACAAACTGTTGTAGGATACGTAGCATATACAGGTCATAAAAGGAAAGCAGCAGCAGCATACAGGTGGCACCAGCAATAAAATAGGGGCAGCATACAAGTGGCACCAGTAGTGAGACAGCAGCAGCAAGCAGATAGCACCAGTAATGAGACAGCAGCAGCAAGCAGATGGCACCAGCAAGGAGAGAAGCAGGGCAGTACCAGCAAGGAGAGACAGCAAGGCGGACAGCAACAAGGAGAACCCCAAACAGCACCCAGGATAGACCTGCAGCAGGCTAAAGAAGACCCTTAGGGGTCAGCGGCAGTAAGGGACAGAAGAGGTAAGCCCACGGTGGCTACACCAAGAGAGCCGCACCACTTCATTGACCAGAACAAAGGAGCCGCGGCAAAACTGTCTTAAAAGAGGACCGCACCACTTCAATAACCAGAACAATAGAAGCCGCAGTAAAAACTCAGACCAAGACTCGGCTAGAAGGAAGAGTGAGTGAGTGAGTCTAGGGAGAGGAGAGGTCTCCTTTTTATAGTTTAGGTGGGTAGGTTAGGGTTAGTAAATTAGCCCTAACTTTAGGGTTAGATTAAACACTAACAAAATAAACAAATAAACAATTAATATTTTATAATTAAAATATTAAATGTTTATATTATAAAACAAGTCAAGGAACCAAAACAAAAACCCACACAACAATTAAGAGAAACGTAACTCAAGCAAAAGGGGGGGTTCAAGACAACTGCTCCAAAAATCGAACTCTTCATCCTTTGACAACTGCTCTTCAGTCTGTGGTTCCATTATTTTGCCCTTTGTTCTTTGCAAGGATGATGTCAATCCTTGTCTTCCATGCTCTATCAAGAGACCATGCTTCTGCTGCCCTAGTCTGATTTTATGGAGGAAGTCATGACTGTCTTTGACTTTGACCTTGACCAGTCTTTTGACTTTTACCAGTCAGACCTTGACTTTGACCAGTCAAACTTTGACTCTGACCAGTCAAATGTTGAATTTGACCCAAAAATTCAGCTTTGACATTTTTGATGGCTGAGGGCACCAAGAGATACATTGGGTTAGGACGCACTAGGATATCCAAGAACTATGCCAAACACTTCACTTAAAGTGCCTGAACAATCAAGTTAGGGTTTGTTGTTGCTACAAGTTCAGAAACCCTAGCTGCAACTGCAAATGTGCTACAACGAGCTTGACAGAGAACTATGGATCTACCTTCCAGTGGTTAGACTGTTCCGAAGGTGGTGTGGGCCCATAACCCGTTAGAATATTGTACTCGTTTAACCATAGACAATGCTACACCATTGTCCCCCAACCATAGGCACAAAGCCACCCCCGAGCACCTTAACCTTTAATAGATAGAATGATTCTGGAAGCAACACTAGACCCAAACAAATAACCAAGAGAGAGAAAGCGCTCCTTTCTCCAAAGGTAGCGCACCAAGCAGAAAGTCCCAAACCACAAACCTGTGATGCCCCGTTCCGAAGAGTAGGCCAGCAAGGAGTGACTTAGTAGTCTATTTGTTCTCGTAGACTATAGTCAGGCACAAACAGGGACCAAGAGGATAAATAAGGGTGATTCGGTGGCTAAATGATGAATTAAGCCAAAAAGCATAGGAAAAGTCACTTAAGCCTAAGTCAGAGGAAATAGAACGAAAAGGTGTTAAAGGGGGACTTAATTAGTTAATTACTCACCTTGGGAGAAAAAGCGCCTAGCTTAAGTGATGTCAATGGTGAATGAGATCAGGAAGAGTATAAAGGGAGGAATTCGACCTAATTCCTCATTATGTTATGATTTGATGTTGAGATATTTGCAGAGGAGGAGGAAATCGACCCCCTTGTTGTTTTGTGGATTTCTGGGGGAAACCACCACATTTGATCAGTTTCGGTGTTGAGAGACACACCCTAGCCTATCGGAGATACCATCCAGGTATTTCACCGTGTATGTTAGGTATCCAGTTCAGTGATTGCGCAGCTCAGCCAGTGAGGGCACAAGGATTAAAGAGAGGGTTTGTGTGGCCGCATGAGACAGTTCAGTATTTTGCAGATCCCTTCCAACCCATTAGAGAGCTAGCCAGGGCGCACCTTTTGAGCCACCTGTCGTCAATTTCCGACGGTGGAATCTCTCATAATGCAGCAGATAGTCGGTTAGGGCGCAGCTCTTGAGGAAGTACATTTGGGGCTCCAGGGGGTATTCCGAAGCAGATCCGAGGAAACCCTTCCAACCCATTATAGAGGAGGCCAGGACGATCGTTTTGAGTCATACATCGTCGTATTCCGCCGGTGGGATCACTAGGGCACACTCCCACAGCCCAGGAGGTGTGCAAACCCCCAGGGGGTGACATTTGGAGCTTCAGAGGTCGGATCTTCAAACTGACAGTCACCAGGATCAACCTAGAGGCCAGGGCGCTTCTTTTGAGACAGTTTCCAGTCCATTCCGGAGGAAATCGACCCCCTTGTTGTTTTGTGGATTTATGGGGGAAACCACCACATTTGATCGATTTCGGTGTTGAGAGACACACCCTAGCCTATCAGAGATACCATCTAGGTATTTCACCGTGTATGTTAGGTATCCAGTTCAGTGATTGCGCAGCTCAGCCAGTGAGGGCGCAAGGGTTAGAGAGAGGGTTTGTGTGGCCGCATGAGACAGTTCAGTATTTTGCAGATCCCTTCCAACCCATTAGAGAGCTAGCCAGGGCGCACCTTTTGAGCCACCTGTCGTCAATTTCCGATGGTGGAATCTCTCAGAATGCAGCAGATAGTCGGTTAGGGCGCAGCGCTTGAGGAAGTACATTTGGGGCTCCAGGGGGTATTCCGAAGCAGATCTGAGGAAACCCTTCCAACCCATTATAGAGGAGGCCAGGACGATCGTTTTGAGTCATACATCGTCGTATTCCACCGGTGGGATCACTATGGCACACTCCCACAGCCCAGGAGGTATGCAAACCCCCAGGGGGTGACATTTGGAGCTTCAGAGGTCGGATCTTCAAACTGACAGTCACCAGGATCAACCTAGAGGCCAGGGCGCTTCTTTTGAGACAGTTTCCAGTCCATTCCGGACTGCTTTTTGTCGATCTATCCGTGCATGCACAGATCAGCCTTCATTTTTCTGGTCACGGGTATTTCTTGTTAGTTGATTTGTATTCCAGTGACAATCCATGAGATCTAACAATGATTAGTATAACTGCTTCTAGCTTATTATTGTATTTCCTTTTTCCTCATTATATATATCAGCGAGTTGTGTTGTCCTTTCTTTCACATGCATTATCTTTATATTGCTAAAACACTTAATGAATGAAACACACATGCGAAAATCACCAAGCATGTTCACACATTAACTCAAATGCATCCAGAAACCCCCAGAGTATCAGACTTCAGTCACAAAAACCGTAGTTCAGCAGTAGATATCCAGATCAGCTGGATCAAGGATATTTCAAAACAAAGACCAGTACCCAGTTGTAGTCGTTGCAGCTGCACTCTTCCTCTAGACTTGCGCACCACTTTCTTGAGTGTGAGTGTGTTACCAAATGAGCTCAAGCGCCTTCTATTTATACTAATATGGCCAGGTGAACATGTGTCTCTTCAAGCAAGGCTGACCTGTCCTTTTCTGCATATAATACTTCAATATTACTTATTCTGTTGAGCCAACTTGTCTTCCAAGGTTTTCACACATTTGTTCAGGTTTTCTCTGGCTTCTGGAATATTCTATTCTAGTCGAAGGTTTATCCATGGAGGTTGATACCTCCTGCAGCTACCAAAACATCAACACTGCCCACTATTTGGACCTCATGCTTGAGGATATTGGAAAATTTGTGTGGGTGAAGAAGTGTCTGGAACAAGCAAAATTCATAACCATGTACATCTACAACCACATGGGTTTTGAACTTTATGAGGAAAAACACTGGGGGTAGAGAGCTTGTTTGGTCAACTATTGCATGATTTGCAACAAACTTTCTTTCATTGCAATCTGTTGTTAAGCAAAGTTGTGAAAAATGTTTTCTTGTGATGAATGGAATGCATCTCAATGGACCAAAAAGGCTGAAAGGAAAGAGGTGGTTGGCAAAGTGTTTTAAAAAAAAATTTGGAAAAAGGCAGAAGAGATGGTGTTATTCAGTGAGCCTATTGTGAAAGTGTTGTGAATGGTGGATGGTGATAAACTCGCCATGGGTTTTGTTTATGAGGCCATGGATCAAGCCAAAGAGGCAATCAAGTCAGCATATGGGGATAAAAGATAGAATTATCTTCCTTTGTGGAGAATCATTGATGAAAGATGGACCAAACAACTCCATAGACCTCTACATGCAACTGGCTATTACTTAAAACCAAGGTATGTAATTTCAAAGTTTCTAAGTTTTGTTATTCATTACAAAATCTTAGCCAAAGATTCAAATTCAAATTTCAATTGATGAATATTTTTTTCCTTCTGAACCTAGAAGGTACCATTATACAAAAGATTTTGAAGCAGATGGAGAGGTAAAAGAGGGATTGTCCAAATGCATTGAGTGCATGATTCATGATCCCACGATACAAGATGAGATACATAACAAGCTCCTGCATTTCAATGAGAGTATTGGTACCTTTGGCATGTCTATGGCTATATGAAGCAAAACAAAGGATCCACCGAGTAAGAAAGTTCAAAGTTTTCAAATTATATTATTCATTGTAAAAGTTGAGTCAAAGTTTTAAGGTCATTTGCTAAAGCTTCTTTTCTTTCAACTCTTATTGCAGCCTATTGGTGGCAACAGTTTGGTGTCCAATTCCCTGATCTACAAAAATTCGCAATTCAGATATTGAGCCAGACATGCAATGCTTCTGGGTGTGAATGCAATTGGAGCGTTTTTTAGTGTATAAATACCAAGAAGCGGAACCGTTTGGGGCAAAATCGATTGAATGATATGGTTTATGTTCAGTAAAACCTTAGGTTGAGGCGCAACCCGTTGTTGAACAAAACCCCCGAATCAAGCAACATAGTCTTGGATGACTTTGATCCCTCATCAAAGTGGGTTGTGGAGAGTCAGGCACCAGCATTTGAAAATAAAGACCTTTCTTGGATGGACTTGGACCCACTTCCACAGCCAGAGGTACAAATACCTTCAGGGCTAAGGGAATCAAGCCAGAATCCCACTGTAGGGTCTATTCATATTGAGGATGAGGATGATTAGTAGTATCTACTTCTAGTTCTAGTATCATACTATGCTTATTTTTGGACTCTAGAGGCCATTTAGTGCCTCTTTGTTGATGTATTTTTCTTCAGATATGTATTGCACTCGGTGGTATTTTGGTTATATGCACTCTTACTTGCTATATAAATGAGAAAGTTTGCATATTTGTGTATGAATGGTTTGGATTCATATGGATGCACATGAATATATATGTTTTTTTTCAAAATTTGAATATTTTTTTCCAGTTCCGGTCCGGTTCACATTTTTGGGGTCAAGTTTCAACCGGTTCGGTCACCAGTCTGGTTCTGATAACTATGGTTTGGAAGTGGCGTTTGCAGCTACTCTATTTGGTGGCTCTTCCATTCATTGATGAACTTTACAATACCCACAAGTTCTCTGGATAGAAATGTAATCCTCCAATAGTCACAAGTCTACAACAGTCTTCGATTTTTTCTGTTTGCTGCACAATGGGGGCTGCAACATTTGGTTTGTGTAATAATGTACATTCAAATCAATGTTGCAAATATCTCCAGCTTCTGATATTTCCAATTTTTTAAATGTTTTTGACGTTGCAGATATTTTCCAATATTTTCAATTTTTCCCTGATATTTCCGATAAGTTTATTTTGGAACCTCGGTCATATACAAAAATAGAAGAATCGTTAACAACAAAGGAAATCAATTAGGTTAACATTTACACATAGAAACCTAATCAAAAACAAAAAGAGCAATGGAATTGATTGCATACCTTCATGGAAAAGATCTTTAAGAACTCGATCAAGAACTGTAGGTGGAGGAACAACGGCTGATGTTGCTACATTCTGAATATGAGGATTCTCAGCTGCAAGTAAATACAGCAGAACATGCATGCTTATTGAACTAATACACTTGAGAACTACATTGGAATAATCACCATTTGTGAATAAATCAAAAGATAAGCAAAGGTAAACCTGTGACAAAATCCTCCACAAATTGTCCCTCAAATGAAATGCAATATGCTTCCACCAAAGCACACAATCTTGATGCAAAGCCAACTGGACTATTTTGAATAGAATTGTTCCTGCAAAGTACAATCACTTTGAATGCTTTTCCAAAGAACTTCCATACACAGAATAATGCATAGATTCTATGCCTACTAAAAATGTACCCTTCACTCAAACAATGTTATTGATTAGGCATGTTAATCTTTTTCTACCTTATTAATACTTGGATTAGGGAGTTTCATCAAAATTAGAGGGTGTTGACTGATGTCCTTGGAGGATTGAGGTAGAGGCAAAGGCTAAATGAGGGAGGATAAGGTGCTACTAATGATGAGGATCCCAATATAGCTGCATTACTGGATTTGTGTGTTGATGTATGTAGCATCGGATAGGTACTTCCACATTGGCTTGGTGTCTAGCATGTGGAAGTCGTCACTAATACCTCTCAGGACTTAGGAGTTTCACTTTAATAAAGTGATTATTAAAGTGAAAACTCTTTTATGATTAATGTAGTTTAATTAAGTTAAATGCCTAAGTTTTTGGCACTTATAACTTAAGTGAGTTAATTAAATCCTAGCCATCAGATCTATAGTGAAGGTGGGATTTAATCTCAAGCCTTGATCACTTTGGAGATCTCAGGTTTTGGATTTAGGGTAAATTCAAGATTATAAAAGGCAGCCTAAGTGAGAGGAGTCGACACACAAATTGAGTGAGTGATATCTCATTGATTGGGTGAGAAGGACATTTCATCCAAGTGTGCAAGGGCAGGGGTCGAGGAAAGGAGCAAACGGGCAGAAAAGGAATAGCAGCCAAGTATGTTAGGCTAGGCTATTTGCTGCATTGTATTTTCCTCAGATGTGCCATTATCCAAGGACGGGACCCCAGGATTTTATTCAATAAGGTATTGGTTTTCCCTTCGAGGTTTTTCCAGGGATAGTTTACCCAAAAATCTCGTGTTCAATGTGTATGGTTTCCTTATTTTTCCTTCCGCTGTAATGTTTCGTTAAAAACTCAGTCATGCTTTAATTCAGTAATTTGATTAATGAGTTAATTTATAGTTGTTAGATTTTCTTAAATTTTCAGAGCAATAGATTTACCAGAGTATTTAGATCTTCTTTTACATTCAACAACCATATACTGAAAATATAAGCAGGATAAACAAGCACAAGAAGACACAAAGATTTATCCTGGGAAAAGATTTATCCTGGGAAAACCCCAAACCCGGGGAAAAACCCAACCAACTTTTCTTAGAGAGAATCTTTCTGATAATACAATACAACCATGAACAAGCTCTATTCACAAGAAAAAAAACTGATAATGAAGAAACCCTGATACAAGAACTTATCTCTTCTCCTTGTCAAACCCTAGCGAGTGTAGTTGAGCCACCACACAATACTAGTGCAACTCTTCTAGAGATAGCACACAAGAGAAATCACCAAGAGTCACCAAGAAACCCCATTTGTTGCAGTAGTTGCATCTTCTTCTTGCCTCATAATTGCACTTTCTTCTTGAGTGAGATAGTTATGTGAGTGAGTGATCAAATGAGCAAGGCGTCACTTTATTTATAGTCTTCAAGTGACTTAGTTGGGGTCGACTTCTCTTCTTGGAATTCTATTTTCACTTTATTCTTTTCCTGTGGGCCGACTTCTCTTCCTGGAAATTCTATTTCCACTTTATTCTTTTCCTGTGAGCCGACTTCTATTCCTGGAAATTTTATTTCCACTTTATTCTTTTCCTATGGGTTGACTTCTCTTATGGGGTGTTCTTCAATTGTTCAGTGGTCTTCCTTTGACTTCTTGGAAGCTTCTTCTTCTCTAAGAAAAGTTGTCCAAGAGGAAATACCTCCTGTTGCTACCAAAACATCAACAACAGCAAGGGTTTACTTCGAATTAACTATCGAGTGTTGGGTTTAGAAATTAACATGGTATCAGAGCCTCAATTCTAAAGAGGAAAAGCAAACTTGCACAAATCAAATTTGCAGCACAAGAATCTATTTTATCTCTGCAGGTCTGCGGGTAAAGACAAAATAAATAAATAAAAATTAAAAGGAGCAGTCGTACAACATACGGCCATCGTATGTCATACGGTCGCACGTATGCAGAGAACGCATGGGTGGTTGTGGCAGAAACCGCGTGATTATTGTTGCAACCTAAGGTACAGCTGAGGTCGAACATTGCACACCAGCAGAGGAGTCACAAGGGGCCATGAAGCAGTTGGTGGTGGCAGAGATCACGGACAAAGAGGCGCACGGTTGACAAGGTGTGGGCGTGTGGGCTCTGACAAGGGCTAGAGATGGTACTACATGAGCAGCCATCGTTGTAGCCAGCAACTACAGCCGCAGCCACAGTCGTCGGCTGCAGTCGGCCACAACGAGCAGTTGCGTGAACGGTCAAGCAGCTACACGCAAGATTTGTGGAGCTGAAGGTGCAGACAGTCGAGCGAGTAAGGAAGCGGTAGGAGGTACAGGTCACGCATGTGGAGAAAGGAAGCAACAGAGGTAGTCAGTCGTGTTGGACATACGGTGTACTGTGACAGCAAGCGCGGGCTGAAATCGTTGTGTGGGCGTGGGCTGCAAACATAGGCAGAGGAGCTGCCAGCAAGGAGGTTTGGGTGTAGACTAGCCATCGGGCCAGCCACCGTAGCAACCGCCAGCCAGTCGAGCTGGGTCAACCACCACAACAACTAGGTCGTCAGCTGAGAAGGGTCGCGTGGAGTTGGAGCTTAGGCGGGGGAGTAGATAGAGGTTGCAGAGCTGTAGCAACCGCCACCCAACGAAGTAGTGCGAATCATAGGTGAGTAGAGGCATCGACACCAGCCAACTGCTATAGCCAACCAATCAGCCACATCCACCAGGGCAGGGCCAGTCGCTAGGGGTAGGTCATGGAGACTCAACAAAGGTCATAGAGCCACCCAACAGGGGTCGCAGGGCCAAGACAGAGATTCGAGCAAGTTCAGACAGTGGGCAGTGGGTCCGGACAATAGATTTGATTTTTCTCAGCAATTTGTATTTCTTGATACAAAGATGGTCACAACTAGATTGCAATTTGAAGATAGGTTGGATGGGGTTTCCAACTACAATCCTTGGAAGGAGAGAATCATGTTGGTGTTGAGGGAGAACGGGATTTGGGAATTCGTTAATACTCAGATCACTCCTCCAACAGATCCGACACAACTGGTCATCCATAATCAGAAGGATGTGAAAACCATATGCATAATTCTAGATGGAGTAAAGGATCATTTGATCCCTCGTTTATCAGGAAAGAACACTGCTAGGGACATGTAAGAGGCTTTGGAGTCTGAAGAGTTTATTTCAAAGAAAAAAGAGAATTGCAAAATGGTGCTGAGAGAGAAGCTCGGAGACACAAAGATGACAAGATCAGACATGGTGACAACCTATCTCATCGAGATCCAACAAGTTTGAGATGAACAAGTTGCAATCAGGGAGAAAATGGATGATTCGGAATTGGTGAGGACGACACTCAAAGGCTTCACGAAGCAGTGGACATCATTCATCAAAGGGATCGTGGCACGTGAGAAGCTCCATGATTAGACAAGGTTGTGGGATGACTTCATTCAGGAAGAACTTTGAGATGAAGATTTGAATGGAGGTCGGCACAAGATTGATGATGAGAACCTTGCTCTTGTCATCATGGCAAAAAAGGGCAACTTCAAGAAAACTGCCAATGGAGAGTATAACTCTCAAAACGGCAAGAAGAAAGACATGGGCAAACTGCAAAGTCAAGTGCTTTGCATGTCACAACTTTGGGACTGTTATCGCACTGTTTGTAACAAGGATAAAAGGCTTGAGGTTTGAAGGTCAAACTGGCGTAACAGGAACCAATCCCACCCAATGTCACCATAATGGGATGGTTCTTTCTCTTTAGGGAGGTAAGGCCCAAGGGAAACGTCCCCAGTGACCTGGGGTTTTGAGAAGGCAAAGAATTACAGGATGAAGTAGTTATTCCCCCCTCACAAGTCACCACCGAGCAAATAGTCCATCTAAACAGCCAATAATAAAGTATAACCAAAAAAAGAGAAGCACCTACCTGAGACAAAGCAAAAATGAAACTGATATATGCAAGATGCTCAATTGGTTAGTACTTCATATAAATCAACGACTATCTGATACACTTATAAGCAATTTGATAATGAATGTTGACGAAGTCAATATTCATAAAATAGCAATGGTAATTAAGTCACTTCTCAACAAATGCTAAAACGATGTGGCATTCAATATGACAAATCAATACTTCATTCAATTAATGCCTTTAACATCATTCAATTGCTCACAAAGAAGACGCTAGTTGCACCAATGATGTTATAGCTAAAGATGACGGCAGCATATAGGGTTAGAAGGTTAGTTTTAGGCTAGGGTTCCCGGTTAGTGAAGTTAGGGTTTGATTCAAGATTTTGAAAGTTGTTTGTGATCAAGTTCACTTCAACGCATGAGGTCTT
>ML794860.1:313187-346423 GCA_009831015.1 Picea engelmannii | reverse complement strand
ATATATATATATATATATATATATATATATATATATATATATATATATATATATATATATATATATATATATATATATATATATATATATTTGCATAATTTATGTATTGTTTAGTAGACCAGTGCACAAATCAGATCACAGGCCAGAAACAAATCGTAGTTCCGGTTCTAATAACTTTGCTCATGATGATGAATAATGAGATAATTTATTATTTTTTCGATGTCATTTTGTATCAGCCTTTCAGTACTTGGGAATTCAGAAAGATATCAGAATTCAATGTTAATGTGTGATGTATCACTTGATGGCATCTTATACATATTATATATCAGATTTATTTTAGTATATATGTGACAGTCAAAAAGAATATTTTTGTATTTTTTTAAGTTTGCAGATATTTTCTGATATTTTCCCCAATATTGCTGATAAGATATATTCCAGACCCTTGGCAATATATTCACCAACACAATAAATGTAACTTTGGTTCTAATGGTTCCCCCATCATGCGAAATCTGGGTGTGATAGCCTCACAGTGATAAGAGGAATCTAGTTCAAAAAAAAGAGATGCAAAACAACCATGCAATCTGTTACCACCCAAAACCCTCACTTATTGTGATAAAGTCCTAAAGCACAAGTAACACCTTGGAAGAACTAAGAGGAGCTACCCACTGTCACTGCAGTAGCACCCTCTCCAACTATTGGCTGGATCTCCTCTGGCACAAAGGGGGTATCCCTAATATCGGATTTCTAAAGCTTTTGCAATTTAGGGTCAAGGTGAAATAGAGAAATAGCTTTAGCAAAACAGCAATTAGAATTTAAATGTTATTAAGTGATGGGTGAACCAAGACTAGTACCAATCCATTGGGAAAGTGGAGTCAAAGGATAAAGCTAGGAGGGTTGTTTTCTTATGTGATAAGGAGAGCATGAGGCTGAATTAAACAAGCTACAGCAGTCCTATATTGCTATCTAGAAATACAGAAAATTGATTTAATGAACCCTAATGTAGGAGTAACTTCAAATATTGTTAAGAGGTGACTTAATGTCCAATGTTGTTAAGAGCTGACTGCCATGTTGTTAAGGGGTGAATTAATGTCCAATGTCGCCGATGTTTTATTTAGATTTCATAACATCCCTAAGACTGAAAATTCACAGGGTTAAGATGCAGGAAACCTCTAGGAAAGAGGTGAAATTTTGCGCTGCATTAATTGCACTAGTGCAGAAAATTTCTACACGGTTCACCCACCGATTCAAGATTTGTTTGGCTGTGAATCAATCCAATCCACCGGTTCTGATAAGATTGATTTTGACAAATGCAATTAATTCCTCTATTGTATCTCTAAGTGGGCACTGGAATTAAAGAAAAGGAATATCTATATCAGTGCTCTCTCAATGGTCGACGAGGCGGATGATACTTCTTTCTCTTCACTCTCTACTTCTTCATCTTGACCAAGTGGAGCTATCTCTCTCTTTTTCTTTTTCCACTTTGATCTATGATCTATTTCATTTATTGTGCTTTCAGAGTAGTAGCCCAGTGCACTCCTGCAGATTATTATCATTGTTTCTACATCTTAGTCCCAATGAACTACTTTTTGATCATTTGTGGGATATTAATAAAAATTTATTATCTTATAATGCGGGATACTAACATACAGACTCATTACATCCATTATTCTTCTACACACTGACAGTTTTATAACAAATTGTGATCAAAAAAACTTACACATCCATGACAGTTATGGGCACAAGAAACCACTTATCAGCTTCAAGCACAGAGGCATTTTCTAATTCAGCCATCTCAACAGAACTTTCAACCACCTTATCTGACCATATGGCGATTAACTCAAATCCTGCATAAACCGAAAGTCAAAAAGATTACAAAATAAATCAGGAATTTACATGAAATAAAAATTCCCTCCTTTCCACATTATTATCATATTTAACCACAAGACAGGTAATTAGAAACCTGAAATCCAGAAATGTTCTGCAGGCATATCATCTAACGATTTTTCATCTGTATACCTAACAACATAGAGTCCTAGACGTCTAAAGATTAGCAGGCATATCAAATTAATGGAACAGAAATAATTCACCACATTTAGTACCATTGTCAAAGAATGATCCAAAAATCATGGAACAAAAAGCAAACCTAATAATGAAGCAATACAGATCAATTATTAAACATAGATCATTTTTAAAGCTAAGAAAAGAGAATGGGGCATGTGCATCACTAGCCAATGCAATCCATGTCATGGTTAAAAGTAAGAAATGTTGTCCCTAAGGAAAAATTAGTTGTATAGAAAAAAACCTAAACTAAGCCACTAAAACGCTAACCCTAAAACCAAACAACTGACTTAAGCCATGACTAACTTACTAATAATAATAATAGTAATCTAATTTAAGGTCAGGGCCAAGCCAGACCCCAAATTGGTGTATGCGACCCCCTTGTTTGTGGGACAAGGGACCCCTTCCGCGCAGCGATTTAACTGCTAAAGTGTCAAGTTAGTTTTTCCTTTCTATTGGCTGCCCACATTGTTCCAAACACAGAATTAGAGCGACAGGATTCTTGGCAGCTGTAAGAGAGGCATTTTGTGAGTGTTGAAGCCTTGAAGGTCAAGATTTAATTCTTCATTTTTTCTATATTTGATGATAGTTTGATAGCATCACCCCCTTTGTGGTCCACTCAGAATTGGCCCCTACTCTCCTCCCATACTAGAAACTCCAATGTGGGAAAACCCAAAGAGAGAGATTTTATTAGCTTCAGGAAAGATATATCAGCAGCAAAATTACATTTAGCAGCCAAGAGAATCACTTACAGCACCCAACAGTCCCACAAATCTGCTTCCTAGAAAAATGTGTCAAATCCGTACAGTTGTACGTCCTTGCTGAAATCAGTTCCTCGATATTTGTGCCCACAAAAAGCTGCTGTACCTTCACTCTTGTACGGCCGACCTCCAACAGGAAATTCACCAAAAACTGCCTTGTTTTTCGTGCCCAAACTTTCTGTTGTATGGCCTGTACAGATCCATACAGTACAGCCTGTCTTCAGCAATAAATCTCAGCCTCTTCTAAACAGAAATTTCTCCCTTGGAAAATGTGCCCAATCTCCCTTGAAATCCATGCCAAAAATTTGCTGCTCACTTTCCTCTCTCAAACTCTCTCGGAAATCTCTCAATCTCCTCTTCTCATTGTTTTCGTGTCTTGCACACTACCCAATGCATACTCTTATAATTTGAAAATGACCTTTCACCTTCCAAGTGTCTTTTCACCTTCCCCATCCCTAAATCCAAAGGCCAAGATCTAATCTTGCCTTTACATGATCAAGGGACATGATTCATTCCCTCCAAAATAAATCACTTAAAATATTAAAGTACAATTTCACTTTATAAAATAAGTGCACTTTATGAAATAAAGTCACTTTAATATTAGAAGGTACACTTCATTAAAAAGTCACTTTAATAAAAGAACCACTTTATAACAACTTTATAAAAACTCATTACAAAGTCAAGTGTCTAGTAGTGTATGTACAAGGTTACTTCCGCATACAAGACAAACATGTGGAGTACCTCCCGAGCTATAAAAGCTAACACTCCCTCTTAGCGAGGGATGTACTCGCTGCCATCACCATCATCCGGTCCCATCACACTGTTAGCAGTAGGAACTCCCTCTGAACCTGGAGCCATCCCCAACACCTACACAGAACTCGAACCAGAAGATCTTCTCCTGACAGCCACTCTGAACCCTGAGCTCCTCGAAGAATCCACTCCACCCTGAGCATCGGTTCGATCACACTAGCTGAGCCTCCTACCAGTGCTCAGAAGAGACTCCCCCTCTTCTCTCGGAATGCAAGACTGAATCCTTGGGACCACCACAATCTCATGAGCCTCCTACTCCTCCTCCGATGCTGAATCATAACCTAAAGGTTGTCCTTGCAACATGTACAACCTATCCACCCGATTGTTGATGATTACAGTTGCGTGAGACATCCTCCAAGACACAGACCTGAGAGACTGCCCTTGAGTTGGGTGTGTGGTTCCTATCTGAGACAGAACTGGAACGTTGTGTTGGCCTCCTCCTTACAGAGAGTTGAGATGAACTCCAGATGATTCTCCTGTGTAACGCAGTGAGAAAGAAGATTTGCTAAGTTAGACGTGCATGTGGCTGAGCACAGGTGAATGTGTGAATTCCCATGAGTTGGGTGCATCGTTCTGAGACAAAGATGAAACGATGTATTAGCCTCCTCTGAGCAGAGAGTTGAGATGATGAACTCCAGATGACTCTCCTGTGTAATGCAGTGGAAAAGAAGATCTGTTGAGTTGGACGTCTTTGTGGATGAGCACAGGTGAACGTGATCCTAGTGGCTCAGCACTAGTGAGTGTGGTTCTCCTGTGAGACGAAGTGAGATAGAGATGTGAACATCCCTGAGGATGTGCCCCTAGTGGATGAGCACTAGTGGGTGTATAAGATCCCTTGCTATATTGTTCAAGAGTCAGACTTACCTGTAACCCTAACTGTTATGTAGGGTCGTTTTTGCAGTTGCAGCAAGAAGGTGACGGTTGGCTCTTTAATAGCTTGTGCAATGGTATCTTTAGGAACTTTGCTCTGAAACCATGTTGAATTTTAATGCTTAGCTCATGCACATGTAGTTTATTTCAATTTAGCATGTACTTGAACCATAAACAATGCAACAATACCATACACAAGTGTTGCAATAACCAAGATCACAAGAAGAATAACCATGCACAAGAACACAAGAGTTTATCCTGGAAAAACCCTTCTCAATAAAGGGAAAAACCCAGCAATCCTTTGCTATATTCTCAAGAGAAGATCCCCCACACCATAGACCTTAGCAAGAGGGTGCTTACAAAACCTAGAAACTTGCGCCAAAAAGAGATGCGCACTTCAGCTGTACAAGTGTTGCTGAAATTATGAGATGACAAGTGAGTCAGTGAGATCCACAATGGGGATCCACTCTTATTTATACAAAACCTGACACAGTAAAAGGTGTGTCTATTGGCACAATAGGGCCGACTTCTATAACTCAAAAATATAATTAATCTTTACACAATTTTAATTATCTTTCACATGGTGGGGCCAACTTGTACTCTTCACAACATAATTAGGGTTGCAACAAGTATTACTCTCAGACAATATAGCAAGAGATCCACACATCCTCTAGTGCTCAGCCACCAGGGACATGGCCACCTGTGCTCACCCACAGGGACGTCACTCTCAACAGATTAACTCAACTAAGTCCACAGGAGTAGCATCTGGAGAACCATCTCAGGCCGACTCAACTAAGTCCATAGGAGTACAAGGCAGGAGACCATCTCAAGCCGACTCAACTCAGTCCAGAGAAGTACAAGGCATGAGACCACACGTCATCACAACTCAGTCCAGAGTCTGATGTACACCCATCACATGGGCACACCCAACACATGGGCTCTCTCACACAGATCGTCTCAACTCAATCTAGAGGAGAACGACCTGGAGAATGTCACACGGCGCTGCAATCATCAACATACACCACCCTTAATTGTCTCAACCATGGTCATAATAGTAGATTAGAATAAGCTTGTGCTCCTCAGAGTATGAGAATGACGGAAAAAATATGTGTTTTCCCATGCCATCAAAATACTCATAGGTTCCACCCAACTCTTATTTGTCCTTCTTAATGAAATGGAAAGGGCCACAAAATCGGTGACTTTAGTTAGATCCACCCTTATGGAAAGAGACTAACCCCCAAACCACCATACACCACTATGCCACATGCTGCAATTATTGATTAATATTTTAAGACCAGAGACATGATCAATGCATTACTTGCTAGTTGACAAGGCTTCAATATTGCCTTGTGTGAGCAAGATCTCTAAATGGTATCACTACAGTCTCAATTTCTCATATTTACAAATTGTCAACTACCAATGTAGCTTCAACCCATCTTGAACAAGCTCAATATGCTAAGTTATTCTCACTTGTTGCGCAAAAACCTTGACCATATTAATAATAGGCAATAGCCATCATCATTAGGGTTTCCACTAGCAAACAATAGTAATAATTTTATAGGATTGTTCATCAGCTACATTGTCCATAATTTGTACCTATTTGTAATATGCTTGTGAATGGCTAGTGCTCTCCTCCAAACTTCTATGAAGGGATCCTTGAGGTCTATCAGAGTTCTTCAATAACTTCTTGAGCCTTCCAAAATCATTTGTTCTTAATGGCAAGGTTTTTCTAGAATTGTGTTCTATGTTGGTGTGTCCCATGCATAACTAACATCTCGAGAACGAGGAGACATCTTGGATGTGTCCCCTATCATAGGGGACGTCAAGACACCCCTTGATCCCCTCAAGGAACATCAAGGACGATAGAGGTTGTTTACTAAATAAAAGTTTGATTTTTTCTTCTTCTTTCTTTGCGGAGGTTCCCACTAATCATGTCAAAGCCCCCATTTGCTTTCAAAGTCCTAAAATGGTATTTCACAAGTCAAGACGAATAACGACACCAAGAGAAGTCTTCCTCAAAAGCAGCAAAAAGAGAAATGTTCCTAATAAGCAATAGATCCCTTTGTTCTTAGAGGAAAGTTTTTCAGCTCAGAGCAGCAAGATTTATCAATTGGATAACTGCAGAGAGCTTATTGGGAGTGAGTGAAACCATTAATTTAAACCTTTCCCTTCACTAGGATGTGTAATATTGCCTAGTGGCAACCTATATAATCTAATTTTTGATGTAAGCCTTAAAGGCACCTTTGGGTAGTTGTTTCAGTCATTATTGCCCCATTGTGGTCCCCTTATGTGGCCTTGTGGGTGTATTTTCAAAATTTAGTAATGTCAGCCCACATGTTTTATTATATTTTAGTCGATGTCTCTAGAAGGTGAGCTGTGAATAAATAAAGGGTTCATTTGCCTCATTTGTATAAGGAAAATGTGAGATATTAGGAGATACATGGACATTGGGTTGTACGAATCTTATTTTGGGTTTATGTAAGATACCAAGAGGAAATATGCAGAGCAGAAATACAATTTTTATCACAATTGTTAGCAGAAAGAATGAAACAGTAAGCACAATGACACAATTGATCCAAAAGATGATACCTTTATTATATTGAGAGCTGTTAATTTTCAGAACCCAACGCCCGGCTAATAATCCCAAATGAAATCACTTCATTAATTAAAAGCACAGCTGAGTTTTAACTAAACAGCGGAAGCATTAACAACAGAAACCAAGCACATTTGCACATGCGAATTTCGGGTAAATAACCCCTGGAAAAACCCTCACGAGAAAACCAGATCAGTGAAGATTTTATTTATATAAAATCAGGGCACCTGTCCTGGGATAATGGCATTCTGAGAAATACATCGCAGCAATAGCCTAGCCCTCCTGGCTGCTATCTCATTGTTTCTTTTCCTCGGCCCCTACCCCTGCACACCTAAGTGCTCACTCATTCTTTGTGTACCATCACTGTGTCTCCTCCTCTCACTTACGCTGCCTTTTATTACATTGAGTTAACCCTAAGTCCAAAACCCTAGATCTCCTAAAGTGATCAACAGTTGAGATCCAATCTCACGTTCACTTTAGATCTAACGGCTAGGAATTAATCAACTCACTTAAGTTACTAATGCCAAATAACTTAGGCATTTAACTTAATAGGTAAAAGGTCATTCACTTTAATTAATGACTCATAAAGTGAACTTCCTAAAGTTTACTGAGAGGTTACAAGGACAACTTCCACATGCTAGACACTGAGCCTATGTGGAAGTAATTGTCTGATGTTAATACATCAACAAGAGCAAAGTTCACTTGGCTTTTCGAGGGGAAAACCTCCCCAACAGAGCAGAGCTCAAGTACAAATGATTCACAAGACAACCTTTTCCATTGCTTTCTACCCCTATTTATACTATTTCTTCTAGAGAACATTCTAGAGGAAGAACTTTCTAGAGGCGGAACCTTCTAGTAAGTCTTGTTACATTAGATGTGTTCACATTATTACATAGGTCTTATTTACTAATGACGGCCTATGTTACATAACAAAACATATTATTCTATCTACTTGATGGGTTAGGGAGGTTAGGACCCTAACATGCCCTCCCCCTTAAAGAACAGCCTTGTCCTCAAGGCTTGAGATCTGGGAATTGGTGTAGAATGGCAGCTAGTTCCCATGTGGCATCCTCGGGTTGTGTATCCTTCCACTGTACTAAAACTTCTTGAATTCTGCATTGACGAAGACGACGCTCGCATGTGGCCAAGACTACTTGTAGTTGCAACCAAATGAATCCTTCTTCATCCAATTCTAGAAGACTAGTTTGAATCAGCCACTTGCTTCCAATCACTTTCTTTAAGCAAGACACATGAAAAACTAAATGGAGCTTAGAGTGACTGGCAAGAGCTAACTTGTAAGCCACGGGCACAACCCGGTTAAGGATTGTATAAGGGCCATAAAACTTTGGAGCAAGTTTTTGGCAATGATTTGCTTTGAGGGAAGTTTGCGTATAAGGTTGTAGACGAATAAACACCTAATCCCCTTCAGAAAAGAAGCGTTCAAAACGACATTGCTCAGCTCGTTGCTTCATGCGATTCTGAGCCAGGACCAAATTCTCTTTGAGGGTACGTAGAATGTCAACTCAAAGTGTAAGGGTTTTGTCGATCTCCTGGACCTTGGAGACACCAAGCAGATAAGATTATACGGAGGGGGGCTTTGAACCATAAACCGCCTCAGGTGGATTCATGCGAGTAGCACCATAGTAAGATGTATTGTACCACCATTTTGCTAGTGGTAACCACTAAGCCCAATGAGATTGTCATTCGAACGCAAAGCACCTCAAATAGGCTTCCAAGCACTTGTTGACCACTTCGATTTGACCATCAGTCTGGGGATGATAGGTAGTGCTAAGATGTAATTGGGTGCCTTGGAGCTTGAACAATTCTTGCCAGAAGTTGCTTGTGAAAGTTGGATCACGATCAGAAACTATAGAGTGGGGCATTCCATGGACTTTGAAGATATTGTCCATAAAACCTTGAGCCACTATTGAGGCTTTGAATGGGTATTGGAGGGCACAGAAATGAACATATTTGGCAAGGCGATCAACCACAACCATGATGATTGATTTATTGCCAGATTTGGGTAATCCGACAACGAAGTCCATAGAGATATCATCCCGTATAGTAGGTGGAATAGGGAAAGGTTGTAGTGTGTCAGGAGTTTTGATTGTTTCACCCTTGTTGCGTTGCAAAGTATCACATTCGGCCATAAAAGTGCGGATGACCTCCTTCATGCCTTCCCAAAAAAATGAGCGTTTCGTCCTTTCATATGTTTTGTGAAAGCCAAAATGCCTTGTTGTTGGCGAAGCATGAAGTTCAGAGAGCATAGTGGATTTAAAGTGGGACTGTTTGCTCAAATACAGGCGGCCTTTATAACGAAGCTCTTCATTGTGCCAAGAGTATCCCGAAGATGCATGAGGGTCTTGTTGCAATTGTTGGATCAGACTAGAAAGTTTGGGAACTTGGAACCATTCCTGGCGAACGGCCTTTATCCAATCGGCTACAATGAAGGAGAGAGAAAAGAGAGACCCATCTTCTTCGTATTTCCTGGAAAGAGCATCAATAACCACATTTTATTTTCCCTTCTTGTAAATGATCTCATAATTATAGCCAAACATTTTGGTCAAACACTTATGTTACTCAAGGGATGATATTCTTTGTTCCAAAAAAAGTTTAAGGCTACGATGATCAGTTTTAATTTGGAAGTGTTTCCCCAGCATGTAAGGACGCCAGACATCCTTTGTGTGAAGAATAGCCAACATTTCATTTTCATAGGTGGATTTGACCAAGTGTCTCTAAGAAAGTTGTTTGCAAATGAAAGCCGAAGATCTGCCATCTTGCATGAGAATGGCCCCAATGCCTTTCCCATAAGCGTCACATTCCAAAACAAAGGTCTTTGTGAAGTTTGTCAGTGCCAAAACAGAAGTCATACACATAACCTCTTTCAAAGCTAGGAAGGATTGATCAGCAGTCGGATTCCAACTGAAAGCATTCTTTTTAAGGAGAGCAGTGGGTGGGGCTGCAATTTTTCCATAATTCTGAATAAACTTGCGATAATATCCAGTTAAACCCAGAAAACCTCTCAAACTTTTAAGAGTTTTAGGATAGGGCCAGTCCTTCATAGCTTATATTTTCTTAGGATCCACACGGACACCATCCTTACCAACAATATGGCCCAGGTACTCCAGAAGATCCAAAGGCACATTTAGACTGTTTGAGAAAGAGTTGGCGTTGAGACAGTAATTGTAAGACTTGATCCACATGGGCAAGATGGGCTTGTCAAGTTTTACTATTGTTATTGCACAGATTGTAGGTTGGGCAAAGCCCGAACCAATCCACAAAAGTGAGACAACTATGGGAGTAGCTACCCACTGTCACCTTATATAGATACTCCCCTTGCTTTAGTGATGATAAGTCCCTGCAAGGGGGGAATCCCGGTGACCCTAGGGGGATTGAGATGGAAAGTGGTAAAATGACCAATGAAACCCCTATAAGTTAGGTTTGGAAGTGGAAAGAGGCTTGCAAAAGAGTCTTGTTGATGAAGGGAGGTTGCCTAAGTGTTGTGTACCTGCAAGACAACGTTAAACCTGCCTGAGACAAGACAATTGATCGAGAAACAAGCCAAATAACCAAGGGGACAAGCAAGGAAAGCTTGTTGTCCTAAATTGCAGCAGTATATCAGATTTATATCAGCAAAGTAAATTAGCAAATGACTGCAAAATATGTTGCCAACGTCAAGCAAAAGATATTAGAAACTAAGCTAGCAATGTCTAGTTTAACTTCCACTGTGAAGAGCAAGACTTTAATGGCATTTAGGGCTGTTTATTAGGTGTTATCAGCAAGTTATTATTACAGCCAGGTGGCTGTCGCAAACAAATGCTACAGCAGCAAACTCCAACCACAGAAATCAACAAGTAAACCATCAAAAAGATAGCCAATGAGCAGTAGAACAGTAATCTAGGTTCACAAGTAAATTTCAGTGATGGAAAAGTGAGCAATAGGTAAAAGAAAGTAAGTTTTGTTGCAGCCATAATGGCTGTAGCATTAAGTTGATTACAGCAAGAGAATTCCTTGGCCAAACTAGACGCCCTTAGGGCACAAGCAAACTTATGACACTAAGAAAATATTCCAACTTGAACAAATACAATATCTCTCAATTTCACGTATACCAATGCAATGATTTTATTTCTCCAATGCAAATTAAAATTAGTGCCTTGTCAATGGGTTATGGAGTCTTCTTGTGTAAGGTTAGATCTACTACTTCTCTAGGGGTGTAAGCCATTTTACTCCCTAGGGCAAGCAAATCCAACAAGGTAAATCTAGGAGGGTGTAAGCTCTTTTACTCCCTAGAGCAAGCAAATCCAACAAGGTAAATCTAGGAGGGTGTAAGCCCTTTTACTCCTTCTAGCAACCTTTGCAAATAGCTTATCCACTTAACAATAATGATAGACTTGGTAGAGGGTGTATGCCCTTTTACTCCTCCAAGGATTTAGACAAGAATAACCATGAAACAAGAAAGAAATACCAACAATATGCAGAAATTCCTTACCAATTGCAAGAAAATAGCAAGATAAACCTTTATCTACCAAGAACATTCCATCATCATAGCAAGAGACAAGAATCCAAGAGGTAGTGCACTACTTCCTTCCACAAGACAAGTAACTAGCATCCAAATAGCATCAAAGAGAGAGATACGCGATTTGCCCAAGAGGGGCGAAAATTTCAGCCATATAGTATGTAATTCTCAAGTGAGATTGTTATGTCTCAAATGAAATGAGCAAGGTCTTATTTATACTTAACCTTGAAAAACAATTTGTCCACATAACATTAGGGTAGACCACAATTTAGGGAGGCCAACCTCCTAAATTGCCCCTTTACAATTCAAAATTTGATTTTACATAAAGAAGAAAACCCTAAAAGATGACGTCATACCCCCTATGGGTGACGTTTTGGCAAAATGAACAAATCTTTGAGCTCTTTGAAGGAAACGTTGGGCCTCCAAAGGCCATAACTCCATGGTGCAAGGGTCTTCCTTCATTCGATCATGCCAAGTCATTATCAATCATCACCACCATCCAAACCCTAGCCTTCCATTTGTGACGGTGTGCCCCAAAAGTGCAGCGCAAGGCCTCCAAAGACAAGTTGTTGGGGCTAGGAAGGCTAGCAAATCACCTATAGCAGATCCCCAAGTGCCTCCAAAGGCAAGGTCTTTGATCCAGGTGTCCAAGAAGCGAGGGCACATCATCCATCCTGTGGGATTCAATCCCCAAGTGAAGGTCCAAGTGACCTTGTGCCTTCACGAAAAGTCTTCCACCTGTCAAGGCCCTGCAAAGACAAGCAAATTCGCCCTCCAAGGGCTCACAAGTCACAAACATCATGTCAAGTAAGCCATATATAATAAAAGAACCACCTGAACATGTGCATCAAATTCCCCCTCTCAAAATAAACAAATGCTCAAAAACCTTATGCAACTTACCAAATTTAGGTATGGGAGGGTTGTCATGGTGACCTATTGGGAGAATCATTCCCCAAGTCAAGGAGTGTTTCCCAGGTGGACCTTCTCTAAGTCATGTGAAGAGTATGAGGTGGATAGCGGTAATACTTTTAGGCATGGGGTTTCCTAACATACAAGAGTTCATATTGTCTCATTTATGGGTGCCTTTGTAGAGTGTGTGTTTCCCTTCGTCCATGATGCATGATTTTTCCAAGCCTTTTTGCCATTTAATTTATTAGAGTGTTCCCAAGTTGAAGCTAAAGTGGGACTTCTACCTAAGCATGAAAAGCATTGCCCACTTTAACTCTACCCTGGTCACACTGTGCTTCCCCAAGTTGAAGACGATGTGTGGGACCCTTCTAAAGACTTTTACTAGCTGCCCGGTTCCTTCCCGGGACCCACTGCCTACTTCCCGGACTTTGTTGCCCAGACATGTTGCCTGAAGCTGCCCGGGACTTCCCGCAACCTCTTATTGTTGCCCAGGTACTTCTCTGGGTTGCTCGAGCCCTTGCTGGGCACTGATAGGCTATCTCATTCTGCTGCCCGATAAACCTATCCACTGCACGGGGTATTTGTCCTGACTTTTGTGGGCTGCCTGGATGCCCTGTTGGCCCGCCCAATTGCCCTAGCTCTGTGCTCGCTATCCCAGCGGCCCTGCTGGCAATTTTGGTGACAAGTTGTCTTATGTGGCAGCTCAGTTGTTGATTTGGCAGTTGGTTGTCTTACGTGGTAGCTCAGCCACTAATTTGGTGATTGTTGGTATGTGGCGGTTGTTGGCCCAGCCGGTGGCTGCCTCTGCACACGACCACCTTCTTAGTCACTCACCTATCGCCCATGCTCCTGACTATCGCGGCCTTTCTATGTTGTTGGCGGTAGATACCACACACAGCCTAGCCGAACCCTGTTTCTTCTATCAACCTCTACACTAAGTTCCCCGCACAGCTCAACCGTCAATTTCAGCGTGTGCAGTTGTCTCACACTACTGGTAGTTGCTTACTTGATAGCCGCCGCAACTTGCAGGCTAGATGACGACTCTCACACTGGACGGTGGATCTTCTCCAGTCGTTGTCTAGCCTGATTCCACGCTCCACCTGTTGTCTGTCGCTTCCAGCCTATTGTTACTGCAGCCCACGACTGTAATCGCCCTTGACTATTACACCCACCATCGATGGCTTTATCCCCGAGCTTGCGGCTCCTTTCTTTACCCGTGGCTGGCGACTTCTTTGCTGGTCGATTCCTTCGTGTGCAGCAATCTGCAGCCCACGATCTTCAACGGCTAACACACACATGCCCAATTACTTGTACCAGTCGACGGCTCCTAGCTCCACACGATTTATCTCAGTCCAACGATCCAGCATCGATTCTGCAAGCTAATTACTCAGCCACTCAATCCAATCTCCTATTGGCTTCTCGACCTCAGCAGATTGCGGATCTGCACAGTCACTTTGGTACGTTGTACGACATGGTCGAACAACTGTAATACGACGACCGTACGGTTGCCTTATTCCCTTTCTTTTATTTACTCTTCTCTGCAGCTGCAAGTTTAAAAATAAATACCACATAATATAAAAAAAGTTGCTGCAAAAATCCGATCTCACGCAAATTTGGCTTCCTCGTCAGAGTCCAAGCTCTGATACCATGTTGATTTCTGCAAACCTAACACCCAACCATTAATTGCAAGCAAAACTAATTTCACTGAATAATAGTACAATGAGGTTATTAACGATAAATCAGCAGATGCAAATAAATGGAAACCAAACACATTGCACAAGATATTTCTAGGTAAATAACCCCTGGAAAAACCCTCTCAAAAAAACCATATCTGTGATGATTTTATTAAATAAAACCAGGGCTCTCGTCCTGTGATAATGGCCCTTCTAAGAAATACACTGCAGAAATAGCCTAGCCCTCCTGGTTGATATTTCCTTGTTTCCTTTCCTCGGCCTCTACCCCAGCACACCTAAGTGTTCACTCACTCTTTGTACACCATCACTATGTCTCCTCCTCTCACTTAGGCTTCCTTTTATTACATTAAGTTAACCCTAAGTCCAAAACCCTGGATCTCATCCAAAGTGATCAAAGGCTGAGATCTAATCTCTCGTTCACTTTAGATCTGACAGCTAGGACTTAATCAACTCTTCACTTAACTTACTAATACCAAAACTTAGGCATTTAACTTAACTAATTAAAAGATCATTCACTTTAATTAATGACACATAAAGTGAACTTCCTAAGGTTTTCTGAGAGGCTACAAGGACGATTTCCACAAGCTAGACACCAAGCCTATGTGGTAGTACTTGTCTGACGTTAATACCTCAACAATTATTGGCTTTATAACTCACATTTCCTAAGTTTCTAACTTAGGAAATTAATATTTCTTTTGATGATTTCTCTTGAACCTTCTAGAAAGATCTCAAAGTGGAAATAGAGTGAAGATGAAAATATAAAGTGTTGAAGTGAGGGAAAGAGGGACACACTTTGAGAAAAAAAAAGAGGGTTGACTTGGATGAGGAAAGAGGGTGAGTCTAGCAGCTGGGAGAGAGGCCAAGTTTGGTTGGGTTGAGCAACAGAGAGAAGGTCGAGTTCCAGGCTATACCAAGCAGCAAGAGAGGGCCACTAGATGGGTCGTACAACAACAGCAAGAGAGGGCCGCTAGCTGGGTCGTATAGCAGTAGCCAGAGAGGGTCACAAGCTGGGTCATACGAGCAGCAACCAGAGAGGGTCGAAACATGTCGTACAACAACCAGTAGAGAGGCTGAGCAGGGTCGTACAGCAGCAACCAGGAAAGGGGCCTAGTTGGGCAGCCAGAGAGGGCAAAGTTGGGCCGTACATGGTATCAGAGCTCAACCTCTGAATACAAGAAAACCAAGTGTGTTTCCAGCTATAAAATCAGGAGGTCGAGTGAGCGAGGGCTTCAGTGAAATGGCAAATGTTGGGTTGAGATTTGAAGACAGACTGGAGGGTGCTTCCAACTTCAGTCCATGGAGAGAGCACATAGCTCTGGTGCTAGAAGAGTAGGGGTTATGGGAGTTTGTTGAGGGAACCCCAGCACCCCCAACTGATCCAGCACATCTTACAACTCATACCAGAAAGGATGTGAAGGCAAGAAGGATAATTATTGACGAGGTAAAGGACCATATCATTCCTCACCTGTAAGGGAAGAAGACAGCCAAGGAGATGTGGGATTCTCTAACCAAGCTATATCAATATGACAACCAAAACAGAAAAATGATGCTCAGAGAGAAACTCAGGAGCACCAAGATGACTAGGGGAGACACCGTTGCATTCTACCTCACGAAATTCACTCAGATTAGAGATGAGTTGGCAACAGTAGGGGAAGCCATGGATGAGACTGAGGTGGTGAGAATAGCCTAAAGGGACGTGTTTGTCACAAGAGTAGTGGCACGGGAGAAACTTCCCAACTGGGAAAGGCTATGGGATGACTTCACTCAAGAGGAGTTGCGAGTTGCGTCCTCACATGCAAGCCAACCAAAAGTTGAAGATGAGGGGAATCTTGCCCTAGCAGGCAAGGGAAAATCCAGAGCGAAAAAGGGCTCCAATTGGGATCAAACCTCAAAGGGTGAAAAGAGTAAGGATTTAAGCAAAGTAAAATGCTTTGCTTGTCACAAACCATGACACTATACTAGCTAGTGCCTAACCAAGAAAAAGGGCAATAAGAAGTCACAAATGGCAGCTTTAGCTTTAGCAGAAGCAGATGATTTTGCAACCAGATTTGAAAATGAGTTTTCACTCATTGAATGTCTTTCTAGTTGAGCCAGCACTGGGGTGTGGTAGATTGACAGTGGTGCCTATAGTCACATGACTGGAGTGCATGACTACTTCTCCAATCTTAAGGAGGAGGAGTTGGACCTCTATATTGAGATGGGCAACAATGCTAAGTGTGAGGCAGCAAGCCATGGGACAGTCACATTTCAGAGGGAGTCCAGGAAGCCACTGATGATGAAGGACATGTTGTATGTTCCAAGGATGACGAAGAATCTGATTTCAGTTTCGACCTTGGAGGATACAGGCTACATGGTCATATTCCAGGCTGGGAGAGTGTACATTCATCCCAAGGACTCCAAGACAACCAAAGTGATTGGAGTCATGAGAAAGAAGCTATATAGGCTTCCATTCGAGCCAACCCAAGCATTGGTGAGAAGCACTTGTGACATGGACGAGTTATGGCATAGGAGGATGGCACATTTGCACGATGGAGAGCTCAACGTGCTCAAGGAGATAGTGACAGGCCTTCCAAACTTCAACACAAAACATCATGAGGTGTGCAAAGGGTGTGCATTGGGGAAGTATATCAAAACAACTTTCCCAAGCAGTGACAGCAAGTCAAGGGGCATTCTAGATTTGATACACTCAGACATATATGGGCCCATGTCTTTAGTATCCTTAAGTGGGTACGAATATTATGTCACCTTCATCGATGACCATTCAAGGAAGACTTGGTTCTACTTCATGAAGACCATGGACGAGGTCTTCAGTTAGTTCCAAGAGTTCAAATCTCTTGTTGAGAACCAGGCGGGAAGGAAGATCAAGACACTGAGATCAAACAATGGAGGTGACTACACCTCAAAGGCCTTCAAGGATTTTTGTGCAGGTGCTAGGATAAAGAGGGAGTTGATTGTTCCGTACAACCCTCAGCAAAACGAGGTGGCGAAAAGGAAAAACAGGGCCATAGTAGGGGTTGCAAAGGCAATGCTATATGATCAGGATCTGCCTAAGTTCTTATGGGCAAAGGCTTGCAACATTGTAGTCTACATACAAAACAGGAGTCCTCACAGGGTGTTGGGGAGAAAGACCCTTGAGGAGGTCTTTATAGGGAAGAAACTAGAGGTTGGACACTTCCAGATATTTGGATGCCTAGTCTACTGTCACATCCCTTCAAAGAAGAGGACAAAGCTCGAGGCCACTGCTAAGAAGGGGATCTTTGTTGGATACAATGAAACTTCTAAGGCATACCGAGTCTACATTCCATCATTGAGAAAGACAATTGTCAAGAGGGATGTAAAGTTCGAGGAGGATAGAGCCCTTAGGAAGGCACATGATACTGTTTCAATAACAACAGAGGATTAGGAGCTTGAGACTCAGAAGGAAGAGGAGACACAGGTTACAGGTACAGAGATAGGTACAAGTGTTCAGACTTCAGAGCAAGATGAGGAGTAGGAGGCTCCTCTAGTACAGGATACTCCTTCCACATCCAGGAGGAGGAAGACCAAATGGGATGAACAAACTCTGAGAGAGGCTCAGAAGTACGTGGGTGCTCCTAGGAGTTTTGTCAGCGAAAGTAGAGCACTATAGGGATTTTTCAGCTACATGGCTTTGATGAGCGAATTGTTAGAGGTCGAGCCTTCCATCTTTCAGGAGGCATCACAGCAGTAGGTATGGCGAGATGCCATGATGGAAGAATATGCTTCCATCATGAAGAATGATGTATGGGAGGTTGTGCCACGGCCAGAAGGGAAATCAATGATAGGCTCGAAGTGCATTTACAAGATCAAGCACATTACAGACGGCAGTGTGGAGAAGTTCAAAGCCAGGTTTGTGGCTAAGGGGTTCTCTCAGAAAGAGGGAGTTGACTACAATGAGACATTCGCCCCAGTAGCTAGGTACACTTCGATCAGGGTCGTGATCTCTATTACAGTTGAGTTGGGGTGGAGGATCCACCAGATGGACGCAAAGATGGCCTTCCTCAATGGCATCATTGAGGAAAAAGTGTACATTGAGCAGCCATAGGGTTTTGAGGTACAGGGGAGGGATTCCCACGTGTGCAGACTGGAGAGAGATTTGTATGGGCTCAAGTCCCAGGGCATGGTACTCGAGGATAGACAACTACTTGCAAAGGATGGGCTTCTCCATGAGTGAGGCAAACTCAAACCTCTACTACATCATTGTTGGAGGTGAGCCACTCATTCTTGTGTTGTATGTAGATGACCTATTTCTCACAAGTTCAGAAAAGCTCATAGTTGAATGCAAAAGGGACCTTGCTTCGGAGTACGAGATGAAGGATTTGGGGTTGATGCACTACCTTCTGGGGTTAGAGGTGTGGCAGTGAGATGGTCAAACTTTCACGGGACAGGGAAAGTATGCAGTGGAGATCCTGAAGAGGTTTGGGATGCAGAATTGCAGGCCTATGTCGACACCGATGGTGACCAATTGGAAGAAGATTGATGCTTCCATATCAGAGGCAGTAGATCCCACCTTATACAGACAATTGATTGGCTCTCGTATGTATCTGGTCAACAGTAGACCGGATATATGTTTTGTTGTCAATACACTCAGTCAGTTTATGGTTGAGCCAAAGCATGTGCACTAGGTGGCAGCAAAACACGTCCTAAGATATTTGCGTGGAACAGTTGAGTATGGGTTGAGTTATATCCAGGGAGATGGAGTGAAGCTAGTGGGTTATTCGGATGTTGAATGGGCAAGCAGCATAGCAGAAAAGAAAAGTACTTCATGTTGTTGTTTAAGCTTGGGGTCTGGAGCTATTTCTTGGTTTAGCAAGAAACAGAAGTCAGTTGCACTAAGTTCTGTTGAGGATGAATACATGGAAGCAACTTTGGCATCATGTGAGGCCATTTAGCTTCGCAAATTACTCATGGGGCTATTTAATCAAGAGCTAGAAACTACCTTGATTTATTGTGACAATCAGAGTTGCATTAAGCTCTCTGAAAATCCGGTGTTTCACGACAAATCGAAACACATAGAAATCAGATACCACTTCAATCGTGACTGTGTCCAGAAGGGGACAGTAAAGCTACAATATCTACCTACAGGTGAACAGGTTGCAGACATCCTCACAAAGGCCTTGATGAAAGGCAAGTTTGTCTTCTTCAGGGACAAGTCGGGGGTGGTGCAGAACACCTTCCTCGTTAAGAGGGAGTGCTAAATTTGTATCTTTGCAAGGTGTCTCTGCATAGGACTTGTGTCCAGGGATGCAGAAGACAAATTAATTACTACCCATTTCAGCATTTTTATTTTATCCTAAGTCTAACTTAGGAAAAGCATAATAAGTATTTAATTAATTATTATTGTTCTTTTGAACTCAGATTTCCTAAGTTTCTTAGGAAATTAATATTTCTTTTGTTGATTTCTCTTGAACCTTCTGGAAAGATCTCAAAGTGGAAATAGAGTGAAGATGAAAATATAAAGTGAGGGAAAGAGGGACACACTTTAAGAAAAAAAAAAAAGAGGGTCGATTTGTCTGAGGAAAGAGGGTGAGTCTGGCAGTTGGGAGAGAGGCCAAGTTTGGTTGGGCCGAGCAGCAGAGAGAAGGTTGAGTTCCAGGTCGTACCAAGCAGCAAGAGAGGGCTGCTAGTTGGGTCGTACAGCAACAGCAAGAGAGGGTTGCTAGTTGGGTCGTGCAACAACAGCACAAACGGTGACGAGCTAGGCCGTACGAGTAGCATCCATAGAGGGTCAAACCAGGTCGTACAGCAGCCAATAGAGAGGCCAAGCAAGGTCGTACAGCAGCAGCCAAGAAAGGGGCCGAGCTGGGAAGCCAGAGAGGGCAAAGTTGGGCCGTACCATTTGAAGAGAAACGAGGTACTATCAGGATGCTAAAAATGATATGTCTTTGATCAAATTTTAGCTCTAAGTTTTATCTTCCAGAACTGTCCTTTGCTACCTTTTAGGACAACAAACTGTTAGGTTACTTTCTACTGATAATTTTTGTGGTTAAGTGTCCTTTTGAGGTACCCTTGCAAGTGTTTTTCATACCAATGATTAGCACATACAATATAACTCAAAAACACATAACACTCATCACAATCTTTACAACTCTAAATGATGTTTTAACAATTCTAAGCATGCATGAAATTGACACATGTTTTTGGTCAACATGACCCTGGAAAAACCCCCCATGGGGAGAACCAATTTGGAGTAGATGAATATAGAAGGCCTCAAAGCAAAATGTACAACATGGAAAACATAAACAAGTGAACCTGTTACAATAGCAACCCTTCTCAGAAGCCTTGGAGTTCCTTGAAGATGTCCCTGCTAGCCTCTTGAAGCAAGGCGCCCTTTGCCTTCGTGCGCCCCCTCTTGCTTTGCTAGCCTTTGGTCATCTTCCCTTGTGCCTTTGTCTATTCTTTACCTTTGCCTTTGCCCACTTGATCCTTTGTGAAACCCTTGCCCTCTTGCCTTGGAATGAGCACCCTCTAAGCAAGTGTGCCCTCCTCCTTGGCTTGGTGCGCACCTCTCCTTAGTGCGCCCCTCCTCTAGCAAGAACCAAAACAATAGAAGGATGCACCCTTGGCCTCTCACTAGGACTCCCTTTAAGTAGTGTGCCCCTCCTCCATGAATCCTCTCATAGATAAGGTGTGCCCCTCCTCCTCCAAGTGCGCCCTCAAGCTAGGAATGCACCCAAACTCATGTGAGTGCCTCCTCCTCCATGGAAGCACCTTCCTCCAAGCTATGCGCCTTCCCACACCTCAAATAGCAAACCCTCAACCTTGTGCGCCCTCCTCTCCTCAAGAAATGCGCCCAAGTGCTCTCCTCCTTCTCCTCTCCTCTCAAGTGAAGAATGAATCTCATCTTTGCCCTATTCCCTCCTTTAGCCTCTCTTTGGCCAAACCCTAAAAGATAAATGGCCTAGATCCAATCTAGCCAAGTCTAATCAATGGGTGAGATCTAATCCAAAAATCTCACTTAGGAAACCCACTTTCCTTAGTTTTCTTTATGTCCTTTAACTCACCCACAATGTGAATTAAATGTCACTTTAATGACTTAAGTGACATATTTCACTTTTGACTTAAATCTCCTAAATCAAAGTGAAATTAGAATCATAAAGTAAAGTAATGAGGGTAATAGTCTCCCCCTTTGTGTTTAGAGACTCAGAAACACAAGGGGACCACTTTCCAAGGTACCCAAATCTCAACACTCCCTCTTACCGAGGAAAGTGCCCTTCACCACCAATCTCATCCCTACAGTGGACATGGTTGCCTATTGGCAAATATTCGGTGAAGTTGAATTTGAAGAAGCTGCAAGAGCCATTCTCTGGGAGGATGGCAAAGACCCTAGCTGAGATGGGCAGTGCCATGGCAAAAGACCCTTGTGAGGGCCCCCAGTAGATGACTGGGGTTCTTGGTCTGGGACCAAGTAGTAAAGACCCTTGTGAGGGCCCCCAGTAGATAACTGGGGTTCTTGGTCTGGGAGCAAGCAGTTAAAGTCCCTAGATATGTCTAGGGCCCCTGGACATGTTCCAGGGTACCCATGCCTAGGGTATGGGTTGATCCTTGGTCTTGTACCTTGGTGGATAAGACCCCAGAAATGTTCTGGGGCAACCTAGTCCTTAATCAGGCAGTTGTTGGTGTATGACCCTCTTTGAAGGCAGGCATGACCACATGAGGGATGGATCCCATATGCAGTGATGATAAAGTTAAAAAGGTCACTTTGAGAATTATATGGACATGTGTAAACCTCTCCTAAAACCTCCACCTTGTTTGTTGGGCTTGAGTTTGATTGGGGGTTTGTGTTTTATATTTGCGGCTAATACTAGAAATAATTAATTAATATAAATTGTAAATATATTTAATTAATATTTATATTAATTAAATATATTACTTTTAATTTTTTTATTTCTTTTATTCCCTCACACAAAATTATAAATTAGAACCCCTCCCCCTTCATTCTACACTCATTTTTTCTTCTCTCTCCCAAGTGTAGCGGATTACTCTCATGCAACAGTTCGGCCCCCTTCTTGCAACAGTTCAGCCCCTTGCAACAATTTCTTGATCCAGGTCTTGCTGATTTATTTTGCTGTCATGAGTATGAGGAGTACTTTTCATTGCTGAGATTTATGGTGTTGCTACTATCTACCAGTCAGCCATCCTTTAGTCTGCCGTCCCATATCTTGTGAGGGCCGTGGCACTCTAAGTTGGCTGGGCCATTCCTAAGACAGCCGTCCCTCCTCCTAGCTGTTCTATTCATGAATGAGGGTTTGTGTGGTGTTCTTTTGGTAAACTGGTGTGAAGTTCTGATGGAGGTTTAACAGTCCTATAATTCTCTTTGGCAAGAGATCTCACCCATGAGGTAGAGATCCATGATCTTGGACTTTTTCTGAGCATATATTCAGTGGCTATTCAACTCTTGTGTGAAGCATGAACTCCTTCACTGTTCAAAGGTAAGACACCAAGAGGTAAGTTGCTTTATGATGCAGTTCTGTGTGTTTCTAGTTTAGATCTAACACAGTCTTGTTTAGATCTGTTTGATTGATCTTTCTGAAATTAGAAATCTAATGGTTAAGCTTTCTATTACTGAGATCTGCCATCTACTTGCTTAGATCTGTTACCTACCTGCTCAGATCTGTTATCTATTGTTAGATCTGTCATTTATTTGTTAGATCTGCTATCTACTTGCTTAACTGCTCAGATCTGTTATATATTGTTAGATCTACTATCTACTTGATTAGATCTGTTATCTAATGTTTATCTAATCATTGCTTATGAACAGAATTATAGATTTGAACATTGTGCACACTCTACTTGCTGTTTACATTCAGAATTTTTTCTCCTAATTCTGATCTGACTATCTGACAAACTCCAGTTCATATTGCTTTATTTCTCTGTTCTAAAACGTGATTTAATTTAGATCTTTGCTGTTCTATCTAACAGAATTTTAGAAGACATTAAATTTCCTGTTTACTTTACTAATTCTAATAGTATGGTTGTACCCTGATCATCAAAAGTAGTCTCTGACACAGATCTGCTCAACCTGCGTGATCTATAGATGGAAGTGCATCTCCACCTATCCACGATCACCTAGATTTTGGTATCAAACCAAAGATCTCAACCTTGGTCTCCCACCAAGGATTTCTACCTCCCGGCATATCGCCAACGGTCACTACTCTTAGCATCTCACCAAGAGTCACTCTCTTGGCATCTCACCAAGAGTCTCCCCCTCTTGGTATCTCACCAAGAGTATCTGGATCTCGGCATCTCACCAAGATCCTCAACTTGGCCTCTCACCAAGTGACCTCCACCTGAAGCGGATCCAGAACCTGATCTACTCGTCTCTGCAGCCAAGTGAGGCTCAAGCCTCTATGGTGCCCTGTTGCTCCTTCTCATCAATCTTTGATGCTCTGAAGCCCCTGCACCAACCCTCTGTCTCGACAAATCTGAAACTGAAGTTGTCTCGGGTGGACCAGTCACCCCTGTAGATGGTGTCCTCGAAAACTGAGTCTGAGCTCCCTCTCAATCACTACTATGAGTCAATAGGTCCTCCTCAACTTTGTCTCCCCACCTAACGTTGGATGGTGTAACAGTTGACAAGGAATTGACGAACACACACTCCCTCTCATACTGAGCAGCGAACTCCATCTCCTCTGTTGTCGTTGCAGAATCATCTTCCTGCTGCTTCTTCTTCCTCTTCTTGGGACATTGTCCTACATAGTGACCCATCTCTCCACAATCAAAGCATCTCACTATGCTCATGTCTCTCTCTTGCCCACCGCCACTTTGTTGTGGTTTGGCCCCTCCCTTGGGACCCTGCCTAGCACCTTTGTCGGTCTTCTTCTTGCCCTTAGTCCACAGATCAAGGTCCTCATCACCCTGGGTACTCCGTTGTTGTCCTGAGGACTCTGAGGTGAGTCTCGTCTCCTCCTGTACGAAATCATCCCAAAGTCTCCCAAGTAGGCATAGCCTCTCGGGCAACAATGCCTCGAACAAATGGACCCCATGGTTTGGTAAAGTTGTTTAAGGATGTCCTCACCATAAAGTTTAGGTCCACTATCTCTCCGAGGACTGCAAGCTCATCTCTGATCTGAGTGAATCTGCCAAGGAATGATGTAACCGACTCGGAATCAAGCATCCGAATGCTCCTAAGCCTGTCCTGCAGAACCATCTTTCGGTTCTAGTTTGGACTCTGGGAAAGCTTGCATAAAGAATCCCATATCGGTGTTTGGAGAGGATAAATTGTTTGTCGAGATGAACAATGAGTGAGGGAGTCTCAATTGCTTGAATGGCATGGAGATGGGAAATAATGCCAAAATGACCCTTTTTTAGAAGTTTCTTCATTCAGTGTGAACTGATAATCTCGAGGGACCCTGTCATGATGCCTTGCAATGAGTATTGTCATCCACCCTGTTGGAAACTCATGGTTAATTCCTTGAAGTCCATTGTGATGGGGCCTGGTGTGCATAACCATTCAGGACCCAGAACAATGTCGCAATCATCCATGTCAATAGCAAATATGTGAGATTTTAGGTGATAATAACCAATTTGAAAGCGTGCATTTTCACAATGGACCCCACAATTCATGGAACCACCATTAGCAATCATGATTTGGAAGTTAATGACTCCACAAATATAGAAAAGGGTCTCTTGAGCAATTTGGCGATGAATAAAATTATGGGTGTTGCTGCTATCAACGAGGATAATGGCTTTTCGACGCTTGATATAGCCAATCAACTTAAGGGTTTGGAAGCTGAAATACTAGTGAGAGCATCCAGAGAGATAAGTGATTCAACTTCTGGTGGATAAGAGGGCAGGCTATGATCTTCGGCCTAGGGCAGTGCTTCAGAAGGGGAAACATCACCATCCTATTCATAAATGTCCTCAAAAATGGCCATAAGAAGCTTTTGCTCCTTACATTTGTGCCCCGAAAAATATTTTTTGTCACAGTTGTAGCAAAGACCCTTAAGTTGACATTCAGCCATTTCTACCCAAGTTAAGTTTTGGATCTTAAGAGGAGGGGAAGGAGGGGTTGGATTGGTGGGCCGGGAACGTGGTATAAAGGAAGCCTTTTTTATTTGAGAAGAGACTATCTGTTGTGCTTCCTTGGCTCGGAGAATAGCTTCAAGCCAGGTCTGGGGGCGAGCCATTAGGACATGAGCTAGGATGTCGTCCTTAAGGCCACTAATAAAGCATTCACGAAAGGTGTTGAACATGCCTTCAATTCGGAAAGCCGATTGATCAAAAGCAACGATGTATTCTTCCACTGTACCAAACTATTTAAGCTTGGTCAAACAACCCAAATGATGTGTGTCTGTGTCAAAGTGTTCATAAAGGTCTGCAACAAATTGGGTCGAAGCAATATACCCTCGATGTGAATTTTTACACCATCATTGCCATCGTTCAGGATCCAAATAAAGGACATTGATACGAAGTGCCCGTGGGGTCCAAGCCATCAAATTTATTCACCTCAACTTTGGGAAGACGCAGGTCACGAGTAAGGGGGTTAGAATGAAAGGCCATTGAATGGGATGAGTCAGCGTCCTCTTGGTGTGAATGTTGTTTAAAGGAGATACGACCGTGGGATTTAGTAATCACTGATGTCAATTTGTTCGCAGCGTCCGAGAGGGTGTCTAGCTGAGTGAGTCGAGAATTTATGGTAGCAATAGTTGAGGTAATGTCAATGATATCTTTCCTGGCTTGTTCATGAGCTTTGTCCAAGGCATTGAGGTGGTTGTCAAGGTCTGGGTTGCGGGTGTGGGCCATCTAGGAGAGAAGCGGGCAAGAATAGAGTCGGTGGGTCTTCAGCAATACTTTCATAAAAATATTCAAATTTATGAGGATTTTAATAGTTTCTAGAAAATTTTGGTGCTTATTTAATCAAATAATTTATTCTATAGAAATTGGGCAACTTGTTTTTGGAAAAATATGGAAATAGATGAATTGTTTTGGAAAAAGATGGAAAATTAGCCAAATGGCAAACTTTACCCCCTAAAAATTTCCCTAGTGCACTTGTTGCATAAAAATATGGGGAGTGGGTGACTTGGCACTTATGGGTGCATAAAATATATGTGGGGTTGCATAAAAATATGTGAAGTAGATGAGTTGGCACTTGTGAGCTTGTGCCTACCTACTTGGCACATGTAGAATGCTCCACTTGTGGATCCATTCTCCTTTTGTGATTCTTCATTTGAGTTGATGTAGCTTTTGGAGAATGAAGAGAAGCTAGGGTTTGCCAGTAATTAGCAAGTGGAGCCATAGCCACTGTTTACCAAGCTTGTGAGAAGTTTTGTTTGGGATACACTATAAGGGCTTTGCATTTCCAGCTTGGAATGAGCTGAATTGTTGTGATGTATACTGTTACTTGGGATGGGCTTAAATGGCTTTGCATTTTCATCTTGGGATGAGCCGATTTGTTGTAATAAAATCATCTTTCATGTGAAATAGAAAGAGATGTGTTTACAGTCACAAATTGTGTTGCAGATTTGATTTTAGATCTCTGATTTTTGGGTGAATTTGCCATTGATTTATTATGTAGATTTGAGAACTGTTGAGCCGTTGTTGAGCTAATTTAGCATGATTAATTTGCATTTTCAGCTCTGCTTTTTTGTTGGTTTAGCTGCTGTTTGCTAACAACATTTTTAGCTCTGATTTTAAGGTTAAATCTTGCCCTAAGGATGCTAAAATGATCTAACAATTATGTATTTGCGGTATCTACACTCTATATGTTGCCTATGATGATTTGTTGTTGCAGATTTGGAAGTTTGAATAGGGTTTACAGAGAAATCAGATTCAGAGTAGAGCTGAAACATTTTTGGGTGTAGATCCATGGCACTTTGTGGCATCAAATTATTCATCAGCACGCAAAATTTTAACAAAATCAAATTCACTAATATGCTCAAGAATAGGATGTGTTGAGATTTGTGTACCAAGGGAAGTGGTCCCCTTGTGGTTGTGGGTCTCTAACCACAAGAGGGAAATATTTGACCCATTGTGCCTTATACTTTGTCTAATTTTACTTTGACATTTTCCTAAGTCAAAAGGGTGAAATTTGTCACTTGAGTGACTATTAATTCACTTTGTGGGTGAATTGAGGGACATAAAGTGAACTATGGAAACTTAACCCAAAGTGGGTTTTGAGTTGAGATTCTTTTTAGATGATCTCAACCTTTGATTAGAGATGGGAAGGGATGATCTCATCCATCCATCTTTTAGGTTTCTTTATGATTATATAAGAAGGGCGCATAGGGCAAAGAGAGGCCCATTCACTCTTATGTTCACTTGGAGAGAAAGAGTAGAGCTATGGAGATGAGGATGGAAGCATTGGATGAGGGTTTCAAGGGCACCTCCTTCCATGGAGGGATCTAGGAGGCTTTGGCTTCCATTGTTTAGTGGTGTCGATGCTTGCTTGGAGGAGGGCGCATTGATAGCAGGGAGGTCTTGCACTTGTCAGATTGCTTTGAGGAAGGTTTTGTTGGAGAGGTAACACACAAGGTCAGAGTTGTGTGGAAGGGTTTCTTCATCATAGCTTCAAGCAGCAAGGGTGCAAGCTTTCAGTGGGATTGAGCAACAAGGGAGAAGGGCGCACCATGCTTGGGTGCATCTACCCTTCTGGAACTTGTATAGCAACTTGAGAGGGGCTGCCACTGTATCAGGTTCTTTTGTTCCATGTACTTGTTGTATCTCGCATTCTTTACATCACATATATAGGCTTATATTCCAAACAGGTTTTCCCCGGGGGGGGGGTTTATCCAGGGTCATGTTGACCAAAAATACCTGTGTTCATTTTCATGTATGCTAGAGTTTAGAACAGCATTATTTCAGTTGTAAAGATCTAAGAGGTGTGTTACATATTTATGGTATGCATGTGCTAACCTATTGGTCACTAAAACTACATGCTAGAGTACCTTAAAAGGCTATGTAACCATAACAAAACAGTAGTAAAGTTCGTGAACGGTTTGCTGTTATAAAACAGCAGCAAAGACGGTTGTGAGTCGTGACAGCAGAAACTTAGAGCCAATTTGAGGTCAAAGACAGACCTAGTTGGCAGCATGTTAGGACCTCAGAAAATCTTTATGGTATCATAGCCCTTGGTGGCTAAATCTTGCTGATTTTGGACAGCATTTTGTGGACAGTTCTTGGCAGCTTGTGGGCAGATTTCTTGACAGCTACTTGACAGTGATTTGTAGCAGCTTGTTGGCAGAAATTTTGTGGACAGTTGTAGGACAGTTTGTGGACATTTACTCGGCCTCTTTTCGCACCTACTTGCTAGGAGTGAGGCTGATTTTTCACAACCTCTTTTCACACCTATATTGCTAGGAGTGAGGTTGTAGTTCTATTGCCTCTTTTCACACCTGTTTTGAAAGAAGTGAGGCAGTGTTCTTTTGCAATTGCAGCATCAGAGTGAGTACAGTGGGCAGTCATGTCAATATCCCAGATGCGTGCAGAGGATAGGCTAGCCGGAGCTAGCAACTGATCCCCTTGGAAGACCAGGCTTATCTTTGTCCTAGAGGACCTAGAACTATGGGATATAGTTCAGGCTCCTGATGTTGCTCCTCCTGCCACTACTCTCATCTTGGTGGCAAAGTTCAGAAAGAGGAACAACAAGCCAAAGAGAACTATATGTGATTCAGTGAGGAATCACATCATACCCCACTTGACTAGTAAAGACTATGCATTTGAGATGTGGGCATCCTTGTGCAAACTTTACCAGAGCTCTAACCAGAACTGGAAGATGGTTATGTTTGAGAGACTCGAGAGCATTCAGATGCTCAAGACTGAGTCGGTTACTTCTTACCTTGGCAGATTAACTCAGATCAAAGATGAGCTTGCAGCCGTCGGAGAGATAGTGAACCCAGACTTTATGGTGAGGACAGCTTTAAACAGCTTTACCAAACCATGGGGTCCATTTGTTCGAGGCATTGTTGCCCGGGAGCTTATGCCTAATTGGTAGAGACTTTGGGATGATTTCGTACAGGAGGAGACGAGACTCACCTCAGAGACTTCTTGACAGCAGCAGACACCTCAGGGTGATGAGGATCTTGCTCTTTGGACAAAGGGAAAGAAGAAGGTCAGCAAGGGTGCACGACCAGGTCTCAAGTTTGGGGCCAAGCCACAGGGAGAGAGCAGTAGTGGGCAGAAGAGAGATATGAGCAAAGTGAAGTGCTTTGCTTGTAAGAAGATGGGGCACTATGTTGGACAGTGTCCTAACAGGAAGAAGAAGCAGGGTGGTTCGGCAGCTACAGCAGAGGAGGCAGAGTTTCAGACACAGTTTGAGAGGGAGTGTGCCTTTCTCATTTGTTGCACTTTAGTGAGACGACACCCAGTATCTAGTACATAGACAGCGGGGCTTCGAGCCACATGACTGGTGTGAGGGAGCATTTTACTGATCTCAGAGATACAAAGGTCTGGATGCATATTGCTCTTGGTGATGACACCTTAGTCAGAGTTGTTGGGCGTGGCATAGTTACCTTTCAGAAAGATTGCTTGCCACCTATTTCGTTCAGGATGTTCTCTATGTCCCTGGTTGAAGAAGAATCTGATTTCATTTTCCACCCTACAGGATAGGGGTCTTGAGGTGTCCTTCAAAGGAACAAAGGTCCTCATACACCCTAAGGGGTCTTGTCTCACCTCAGGGCAGGTGATTGGAGTGAGGGATGGGAAACTGTTCGGATTGCTTTTTCAGCCACTTCATGCTTTGGCAGCGAGTAGCAACAGTAGCAGTCAATTATGTGAGTTATGGCATCAGAGGATGGCTCACCTTCATGATGGAGCTCTTGGAGGACTAAGAGAGGTTGTGACAGGTGTGCCACAGTTCAGTTCAGAGCATCAGGATGTGTGCAGAGGGTGTGCGCTTGGTAAGTTTACCAAGGCGTCTTTTCCCAGCAGTGACAGTAGGTCAGCTGGGGTACTGGGTTTAGTACACACAGATGTGTGTGGGCCTATGTCTCGGGCATCCTTGAGTGGTTGTGAGTACTATCTCACATTAATTGATGACCACTCCAATAAGACCTGGATCTATTCCTAAAGACCAAGAATCAGGTCTTCAAGAGGTTCCAAGAGTTCAAAGCTCTTGTGGAGAACCAGACAAGAAAGAGGATCAAGGTCTTGCGGTCCGATAATGGAGGTGAGTATTCCTCCAGTGAGTTTGTAGACTTTTGTGCTCGTGCAAGGATCAAAAGACAGATGATCGTGCCTTACAACCCCCAACAGAACGGGGTTGCCGAGAGGAAGAACAGGGCGATTACAAGTGCAGCGAGATCTATGTTGCATGATCAGAGTTAGCCTCTATACCTATGGGCAGAGGCGAGTGTTGTTGCAGTTTACCTTCAGAACAGGAGTCCCCACAGAATTTTGGGGAAGATGACTCCTGAGGAGGCCTTCACTAGTAGGAGGCCCGATGTCGAGCACATCAGAATTTTTGGTTGCTTGACTTATTCTCATGTCCCCTCAGAGAGGAGGATAAAGCTAGACCCCACAATCCAGCAAGGGATTCTAGTTGGATACTCAGAGGTCTCCAAAGCCTACCGGATTTATATTCCATCACTACGGAGAGTGGTGGTGAGCAGAGATGTTAGATTTGAGGAGGGTAGGTCTTTTCATAGATCTCTCGAGTCGAGAATCAATGTTGAGGATGATGCAAAGGCATAGATTGACGTCTCAGAGGGAGCACAACCTCAGGTTTCTGATACACCAGTTTCAGGGGTGACAAGGTCACCTTGCACAGCTTCAGGTTCACAATCACAGGGAGTTCAGGAAAAGGGTGCAGAGGCTTCAGGATCTCAGAGTGTTCAGTCTAGGCCCTGTTATCCCCACTTTTAGGGATAACTAGGAGATCATGTCTCGAGGCCCACAGGTCCCAGACATGGAGTACCGAGAGAAGGATTGACTTTAGCATGGCCCTGGAGGGCCCACCTTTTCTTTCTTCCAGCATCTTTATCTTGTCAGCAGTAGCAGCATCCATCACCATCGGCTTGGTCCTGTGTCAAAGATGGTTCTTGCTCCATGAGGTAATTAGTCCAGGTATCATGGTATGTGTCACTTTGATCATCAAAACCCTTGAACATGTGCATCTGATTCCTTTTATTTCTAACAACTGCTTGGATCTTACACTTGCCCACCTGACCATGTCTGGGGGGATTGACAGGATGCCCTAGTAAGCCTATGTCTGTAGGTTTTGGTTTGCCACTGGGGGGAATTTCTGAAAATCCATCGTCTGCTCCCTTCACAGCACCACCTTTATCATCTTGCTTCCCGCTCACTTATCCCATTCCCACTTGTCTGGGCACTGGGTTGACCTATTTTCAGGACTGCACCTTATCTCGTGGGAAGAAGGGGCTAAAGGCCCAGAAAGTAAAAGCAAGCTGGTAAAAGACAAAAGCCTAAGAATAAAACCTCGAGATGCTTCGCCCAGGGATCCCCGAGAAAGCAATAAAAGGCTTCTCAGCAAGAAACAAGAGGGACCCGAAAAAGTAATAAAACAAGACCTAACCAGAGGATAGGGGGTCTCATCACGAGCCAGCCTATTAGGTCCATGGATACCTAGCAGTATGACATTACCACCAGCTGGTTACTACGCCAGGGCAGTGACTCTTGGTTGCATGGCCAAGGGAAAGGGGGTCTCATCACGAGACAGCCTTCTAATCTCTGTGAAAGTACTTGTGGGTAACGTTGTCACCACTGGTCACCACGCCAGGGCAGTGTCCCCTGATTAGCTCTTGAACAAAAAGAAAAGCAATAAAAGATAAAAGAATAAAAAGAATAAGAATAAAAGGCAAGAATGGGCTTGGAAAAAATTGCATCCAGGACAGGTACAGCTCGCCTTCTACAAAGGCACCCACAGGTAACATTTCTTGCATCCTTGGCCCTCTTTGCACCCAGACGCTTGGACATCCCCTGACCACATCGCCCACTTACATGGTTTGGATGAGGTCTTTTCCGGGAACTTTCCTTTTCCATTGGACAATAGCTCAATAGGACGCCTTGTCCTTTTCTCCAAACTTGTATTGCAGGCTTGTGTAACGTCTTTGAGCTGTTAACTGATGTATTAGGGATTTTGTGCACATGTTTAAAAAATATTGATGATGAGATGTGATTGACATTGCTATGATCCCTGTGACTAATGAGCCCATGGAGAGCGTAGCTATTGATGTGCAGGACCATGCCCAACGGATAGCTACCATTTTGGACCGATACACATGGGGAGATGATCAGTTCGGACCTCCATGGGGGCTAGAGAGCCCACCAGGTGGATGTTGAGACCCCATCAGGGGGGCAGAGACATGACAGAGATGGATCAGGGGCTTTGCACCGAAGAAGAGGACGTTCCACCAGAGGCACCTTGGCAGAAGCTTGACCTAGGGGGATTGGCCCTTTTTCAATGGAACGTTGGCCTTGGAAGGCCTAGGACGTCTCCCATGATGACCGTGACATCATCCTGCCTTATGGACGTTTTGGGAGGCAGACTGGGAAGTATTGGCACGTGTGGCAAGTTGGAGAAGCCCAAGGAGGGCTAATGGTTTGCTCCAGGATGCTCCATTTGCCCTAAAAGGGGCTAACGTCTCCTTTAGAGGGGCTTGATGTCTCTTTTCAGCTTGATTAGGTTTTAATTTTGAGCATTTAATGTAAAAACAATATGATTTAATATTTTGGCCTTGTCGGCCTTTTACATGACCTAAAATGTAAATTTAGGTCATGGTACTGTATAAATGAAGGATTTTCACCTTCATTTTGGAGGATCATCTGACACTCACTCATAGTGAGGTCTAAAATTTGCGCCCTCTCTTGGGTTATTGGCTGAATTTGTGAGGCGCACTTGTTGAAGGAAGACTTTTTTGGCACATTTTAACATTTCTCTTAATGGAAGGTGTTACAACTAGGGTTTGTTATGTTTTTTCTTGGTGATATGTAAGTATTTTTCTGCAAAACTTCTTGATTGAATGGTTGCATTACTTATTTCTTGCATATATTTATAATTTTGCTGAATAAACCCTAGGTGACAAGCACACAAGTAGGTCCTTGTCTCATGT
>ML794860.1:297114-307702 GCA_009831015.1 Picea engelmannii | reverse complement strand
CACTCAAGGTACACATTAGGAAGCATGCTTGGAAGGTGCATCATCTTGGGGTTGGATAAGCCCTAATGTGACACTTGTACATCCTTGTTTAGTGGAGAACTCTGTGTGGGGTTGCCTTATTGACTTAGGTCTAGGGTTACTTGTGTGGACCTCATCCATGTTTTATGTTGACCTCCCTCACCTACTTTTATATAAAGGGAGGAGAGAGCCTTTATCATTACTCACTATTGATGTACTCATTATTCTATCTTCGTAATTGTCGTGGAAAAGTCTTCTAAGGGAGCAAGAGCTAGGGTCTGTGATGTAAACCCTAAAAGAAACATGAAGATGGATTCTTCTGCTTGGGATGCACTGGAATCTTAGCACTTGTGTGACTCAAGATAAGAAGACCTAGGGTTTGTGTGATGTAAACCCTAGAACAAAAGCATGGAATCCTAGAGGAGAAGAAGAATCTCGGAGTTTAGTTTGATGCTTAGGTTAAAGAAGACTTGAAGCTTATGTTGATGTAATCTTCATATTCCATTATAACATTATCTAGAGGTCTTGGTGTTTGTTTGATGCAAGAGAAGAAAACCTAGAAATTGTGGGATGCAAACCCTAGGATGGACAACAAGTTTGGAATGTTAGTGTTATGATTTGTATTGGAGCCTTTGTATTTGTCCGATGCAAGAAGGCCAAGGGTTTGAGTAATAAAACCTATAATAAGACGTGAGCACTAGAGTGGAGAATCTCCTAGAAGACTTGTGTGATGAAAGAGGGAGATCAAGGGTGGACTTCTTGGTGTTGAAGCCAGCTTGTTATTGAGCCTTTGGAGAGGCTAGGAGTAGCTTGGCATGATGCTTTGCTATACCTTGTTTGTTGGTTAGGGTTTGTTGTTGATGGTGGATGCCCTAGCTAGTGTTTGGATACAACTGGAGTGACCTATCTTGTGATAAGCAAATAGCACATGTTGTACCGGTGTGCAATGAGCCGATGGTATGTGCTTGTATCTTCATTATGTTGTAATATGAACTGTACCTTTGCTGATCAAATATTGTGTATTGCAGATCTGAATATCAGACTTATGTTTCCAATGTTAATGAGTAATTTCTTGGGTTATTTGGTATGCTGATTTATCATGAACAGTTAGCAGATTTGTTATCTGACTTAACAAGCTAAGAAGGACCTAAAGGGGCAGATTTAGGGCCGTAATAAATCTTTTGTTATAAAGTAATTTCCAGGCCTGATTTGTGAAGGGGAATGTGCCCTTAGGGTTCTGAATCTTCTCCCCTTCAAATGCATTGTTTTGGTATTTGTTTTCTTGAGCTGCCTAGTGATTTTGGTTGGATAGAGGTGAAATATATGCTGTTGTAATTAATATTTCAGATTTAACCATAATGCTGAAAGTTCACAATAAACAGTTCCAGAGAACCTCAAGTATAGAGGTGAAATTTCATAAGTGTTTGTCTTAAGCACGTATTCTCAAAATTTCCACACAAACAAAAGGTGAAAAAACACAGAGAAGTTATAACCGAAGAAACAGAGCCATAAGATGAAGGGACAGACCGACTGTCAAAATGCCAGAATGTGAATAGTTAGTTAAATAGATAAAAGTAATGGTAGAGACTAGGGGAGAGAAATCCATATTTAGGTGGAGGGGCAGAAGAATTACCAATTTCGACATAAACAGCTCATAGAGCCCTTCCAAATGCATCAATTTTACTGGAACCTGGCTCCCAATGCGATCTGCCTCAAACCTCCTAGTGAGAGTTGTATGCATGTTCTGAATGCCTTTATATGCCTTGCGAGTTGGATCATGCACTGGCACAAATGCCGGCCAGATACTGAAAATACACATTGACATGTAACAATTTCAATAGGCACTAAATAATCTTCTCGATTTTGCAAAAAGTCAAAAATACACAGCTTTTACTTATTCCATATTAGAATAGTTCCAAGTGCTATCAAATTCAGTATCATATGGTCAATAAGCATCTAGTAGACATCCAACAAATACACAACCAAAACAATGACAAAAATGCAGAATTCAAACCTTAGAAAACTGACAGACCATATCCATCTTAAACTAAGAGAAATATTGAACTTCGCAAGAAATAAAGTCGAAAGAATTCTCAACAAATGTATTGAAATATTTTCTTCTGTGACTATTTAAAGTTATACTTGGATACAGATCCTATTGTATTTTCTCTTTAAGAAACTTCTACTTCTAATCTGATAGTTTCTATTTGAACTGACTAGTCATTTTTACCAATCAGCACCCAATTCAGATATTTGTTCGTGTTGATGTTTGCAGCATCGGACAAGTACTTCCACATCAGTTTTGTGTCAACATGTGGAAGTCGTCCTTAATGGCTCTCAGAACTTGGGAGATTCACTTTAATAAAGTGATTATTAAAGTGAATGTACTTTTGTAATTAATGGAGTTTAATTTAATTCAAATGCCTAAGTATTTAGCATTAGTGAGTTAAATTAAATCCTAGCCGTTAGATCATAAAGAAAAGGTGAGATCTAATCTCAGCGTTTGATCACTTTGGAAATATAGGGTTTTGGATTTAGGGTAAACGCAAGGTTTTAAAAGGCAACCTATGTGAGAGGAGGAGACACACACAGAGTGAGGAGATCCCATTGATTGGGTGAAGGAGGATTTTCATCCAAGTGTGCAGGGGCAGGGTCCAAGGAAAGAAGCAAAGGGGCAGAAAAGGAATAGCAGCCAGGTGTGTTAGGCTAGGCTATTTGTTGCATTGTATTTTCCTCAAGTGGGCCATTATCCAAGGACGGAAGCCTGGGATTTTATTTAATAAAATCAACAAGGTACCGGTTTTCCCTTCTGCGTTTTTCCAGTGGTATTTTACCCAGATATTACATGTGTACTTTGTATATGGTTTCTTACATATGCTTCCGCTGTAATGTTTATTTAAAAACTCAGTTGTGCTTTTATTCAATAAAGTAATTTATTTGGAAGTAATTGTCGGGTGCTAGGTTTAGGGGAAATCAACATGGTATCGAAGCGTGATCTCTGAAGGAGAAACCAGGAACAGAGAAATCGTGATTTTGCAACGTAAGGAATTTTCTTTTTTTTTTTGCAGTTTGTGGGTAAAAATTCAAAAAATATTTTAAAAAAAGGAAAGTAGCAACGTACAGTGGTCGTACTGTATGTACAACGTACGGCCAAGTGTGTTGGAGACAAACGATGTGCAATCGGGCGGCAGGTGGAAATGGTCGCGAAGGGTTGAGGCTGCAGTAGAGATGTAATAACCCCAAATCTGCTAGGCTGGGATATTATGTTCTTCTATGCAATAAGTGTTCTTTATGCTCTAAATTCACTGACAAATTTTTACAAATAGTTTGCATTCATACAACTAATGGACTTTCGTCAAACATATGGCATGCAATCTAGATACACATGGAATAGAAGTGAATCATGGAATATTTTATTAAGAGTGAAGATTTGAACATTGTAGAGTTTCTGAGATACCTGCACAGAAGATCTAGCTAACAATGATGCATACACAGCATGCAATGGTGTGAAGAGAAGAAACAAAAAATGGAGGAAAGAATGAAAGAATCTCTATTAATCGTATTCCACACACAAAAAGTGAATAATTTACAATAGATATAGGCTACATGAGTAACTAATGCACCATAGTAGTGATCTAGAGAGAGCTAGACACTCACTGACAAACACTGGAGTGAACTGCCACCTAGTCCTAGTTAATCGATCCATGCAATCATCAGTTAACTGAGTCACGCGTGTGGAAGTGAGAGAAACACATGCAACTGTTGGTGATAAAACCAAGGTTGCCATGCATGAGTGACTTCCACTGGTCTAACTGAGTGTAGCTGAGTGTAATTGACTCTGAACTGAAGAGGAACACCCTATTTTGTAGGGGAATATTCTCTAGAGAGAATATTCTCTAGAGAGAATATTCTCATCTACGGAAGCATTCTCAACATTGGATTATCAAACTTAGGGAAATAATTCTAGGTGAGTGTGTAATATATCCAACACTCCCCCTGAACACTACTAGGGTGTACATGATGAATGGGTCCCGACAACAGAGGCCATGTTAGGTACCCATTGTACAATGCATATAAGAATGAGACACTGAAAAAAGAGGAAAGAGGGAAAACTTCATGGGAAAAACCCCCCCTCAAAGTACAATGCATCAAAAAAGAAGAAGGAAGAAAGGAAGTTGTTAAGCGACTGTGTCCACTCCAAGGAGACCTTGCAAATGTGCAAGCTTATGCTTGGTGAAGATTTTGTTGAATAGATAGATGTCTGTACGGACCTGATGAAGTAGATGCACCAGTGAGATATCCACATATATCCACCTTCTCTTATTGTAAATAAGAAGATCCAAATCCATGTGAAGTTTGGATGAAACTTTAAAAATAACGCAACCATTTCCAGAAAAATGCTGAAAACTTATTGATTTTAAAATGCTCATAACTTCACTTCCCGGACTCCATTTCGGACGATTTTGTTTTTTGAAATTGGAAATTTTTCCAAGGGGAATTCGAATATCCAATTTGTTTCTGCAAATTATGCTCAGAAAAATGTCATAATCGAATCTGATGTGCACAGCCCCCCTTTTTGGCTCCGAAGATGCATGCATGGTGCATCCATGTGGCTCCTGGGATGCATGAATGGTGCATGAAAAAGTGTCTGCATGCGGCTCCTGATATGCATGGATGATATCTTTCATATGCGATTCAGAAAATAGATATGAAATGGAGTAGACATCATCTTCAATGAATGGAACAAAAATTTATGCAAATACCTGTATAGACGACTCTTCAAACTGAGAGGATTGATCTTCCTAGTGGATTTTCACTGGCTCTATCCTGTCAACCTTTTGCATGCAAGATTCCTTATTCCCAAATAGAACCCCCACTGGTCCATAATTCATTTGGAGTTGAGTCTCGTGATTCATCACATACTTGGGAGAATTTCAGAAGAAATAAACATGGAAATACATCCTATGGCCATATCTTGTCTATTGAGAAAGTCATTTTTCTCATCGGCGGAATCGGACTCTACTTCCATTGCCATGATTATTTTGTATAAGCCTCTACTTCTGAGAAGGAGTAGAATCTTTGGCTTCTACTCCAAATAGTTATGAGGCGTGAGAAGTACTATCGACGAGTAATGTAGATTTTTGAGGAACTATGAAAGCTACCCAACATGCCTATCTTATGACCTCTTGTTGGGCTCTAAGTTTGATTATGCAAATCTGTCCTTGCTGCGTTTTAGGACAGCAAACAGGTTTGTTTACTTCTGCCAAGAATTTTGCGCTCAACTGATGGATATATGCTCTTTTAAGGTGCCCTTGCAAGTAGTTTTAGTAACCCAATGTTAGTACATGCAAACCTCAAAAAATATAGCACTCCTATAGGATCTTTACAAACTCCTACTGCTGATTTAAACACTAAGCATACTTGAAAAATGAACACAGGTATTTTTGGTCAACATGACCCTGGATAAAACCCACCCAGGGAAAACCAGTTTAGAATGAAAGTGTATAAAAGTGATGTCTAAAGCATGAGATACAATAAGTAAGCAAATACAATGGAACCTGTACAAGTAGCAAGCTACTCTCAAGCCTTGCTAAAGGTTCCAAGAAGAAATGTGCCCAAGCAAGTGTGCCCTCTCCCTTTGTTTCCTATCCCACTAAACGAAAGCGCCCTTGATCCTCCCTTGACCGATGAAGAAGCCCTTGCATACAAACAAGTTGTTGTATGCCACCTCCACACTGAATCTGTCAGATCTGCAATAGCTCAAATAATGTTAGTGCCTGCTAAGCCTGCGCCCTCCTCCAAGAGTGCGTCTTCCTCAAATCAAAAGCACTCACCACAAATAAATCAGGGTCAAAGCCTCCATGATCCAGGTGGATATTGTTGGCCACCCACCTATTCCAACTGGCTCCTCTTGACAGTTTTTAGTTTAGCATGTTCTTTTGTACTTCTTTGTAATTGTGGGTTCTACACTTCCGGGGTTGTCTGAAGCCCTACACATATTCTAGGAGGAGACTGGTGGCCTCCCACCTAATCCAACTGGCTTATTTTGGATGTTTTCATGTTAGCACATATTTTTGTACTTCCAGGGCCGTTTTGGGGCCCTAAACAATGTTTTTTTTGGCTTGCCACAGTCAAATTGTGGACAAAGATAGAGTTTGACCATGTAATGTGTAGTTCTCAAAAATACCTTTCCAACGGGCTATCACACGCCTAAAACAGAGGTCGTATGCAAAAGTTACAACCTCGGGAAGTTGAGGTACCAACTTACTGTTAGAATATAATGGATGTGCTCGTTTTACCATTGACAATATCATTATTGTCACCCAACCATAGGCCGAAGCCACCCTCTGAGCACCTTAACCTTGACAGAGAATCATTCTGGAAGCAAACCCTAGGCTTAGCCAAACAAAGGGTAGTGCACCTTTCCCCAAGGATAGCGCATCAACAAGAGTTGATTAGATAGTCCAAACCCTAACCAAGAGATAGTCCAAGCCAAAAGTGATCTGCTAGCTGCAGCAATTGCAATGGCAGCTCTCCTCAAACCTGCGCACAACACTGGGCACTGCAGTGCGCAAAAGTTGTTGCTCTGCAATTCTGAGACTACCTGCCAGAATGAGACCTGGCCTCCTGTATTTATACCAATTCTGGCTAACTGCCTGGGCCGACTTCTCATTTTGGGTATCTGTCTGTTCAATATATATTAATTCTTCTGGCCGACTTCTTCTCTTGGAGGCTAATAACCTAATATAAATTATCCTCTTGAGCTGACATGTCTTCTAGGGTTATTAGCCAACTCATTAGGGTTTCTTCTTGTTTTCCAGAGTATTCTATTCTCGTCGGGTTTACACGTGGAGGTAAATACCTCCCGCAGCTACCATAATATCAACACTCCCTCCTAGCTAGGGAGGTATTACAAGTAATGGTCTTGAGCACAAACATACCATTCACCCGGTAGCATCATAGACTATCTCATGACTAGATCATGAGCACCATTATCACCATTAGTATCATCAATCGTATCATCTCTCGAAACCATACTCCATCTAAGTAATTAGACATGATGTTGAATAAGTCACTCACACCACAGAGTGATACAAGAGCCATTCTTCTAATCTGGTCATATGTCCTAGAAGAGTAAATGTTCTGAACCATTTTCCGTCTGGGAAATCTCTGTTATTTGATCATCCATCTAGCCGATAATCATTTCCAATACTGCTGATAGTCTTCAAGGCAATCGGAATAAAATAGAACACAACTGTGTCTATCCATAGTAGTACATAACTACAATCCAGTGGTACACTACCACACCAAGTAACACACAAGTACTTGATCAAACAGTGGAACACATCCACCACAGTAGTATATATCTATTGCCATACAATCTTCATAACAATCATCTGATATCTCCACAGAAACAATGTTATGATATAAACGGAATCATATGGGCCATTCTTCCACTCCCATCCGTGAGATCTCGAAAGAGCATCTGCCCTCAAAAGGTAAGACATCAATGATGAGCTATCTGGACTATTCTTCTCAAGCAAGGAAGAATAACTATCTTGATTTCTGAGCCTGGACCATTCCCCACCCTGGGCCATTCCTCCGACACTAAACAAAGTGTTACCTGGAAAGAATAAATCCGCCCTAAGGAATGCCTGTCCCTAATTGTTGAACCTGGACCATTCCCCACCCTGGGCCATTCCTCCGGCACTAAACAAAGTGCAACCTGGAGAGAATGAATATACCCTAAGGAATGATTGTTCAGACCATTTCCCCTGTTAACCACAAGAGGAAAAGACTGTCCTGTACCAACCTCCAAAACGGACCATTCCTCTTGTTAACCACAATGAGAAATCGTTGTCCAGCGAGGCAGGCCAGTCTTCTTGAGTAACCCTCAAGAAGAGAGATTGCCCTAGACCACTCCCCATGTTAACCACAATGGGAAGTCGTTGTCTATGGTACATCAGCAATCTGGACCATTTTCTAAATTGGAAAATGTTTGTCCGTCAGAAATCTCACTCCACTTTCCGAACTGGAAAGGAAACTGCTCATCCTGGACTATTTTTCGAACTAAAAAATGACTGTCCCTAAATCAATACATATGAGTGCTCCCTCCCAACCTAGAAATCATCTCTTCCTTTTTCAATAAGGAATTCGTCTCCACGAGCTCCAGCTTGAGTACGCAAACTCTTTCATCTTGGATAGAAGCTTTACCAAAATGTCTGCTTATCTACTCATCTGTGGAGATATGTAATGGAGAACCACTTTTTCCTTTCTGGACTTCATCACGGATAATGTGATGCTTGATTTCAAATGTACTTCGATCTGGAACACTGGTTTTTCTCTGAAGGCTTCATGTAGCTCTGATCAATAAAGTATATCATTGTTTGGAACACTGGAACATTTCCATGTGGCACTTCTTCTATCATCATGAGATCCGATCTACTGAGTAATCATCTTGATACAATATCTCTGTTATAGAAAAACATTCACCACGCTTCTGTTGTGCACTGGAGGTTCTCCACCAAGTTATCTTTTTCCATCTGCATACAAGGGTCTCTTTCTGGTATGCCTCAAAGTCTTGAGGTTGATCTTCATATGCTTTGTGTTCAATTGCTCTGGAGAACAGTCTTTGCATTTATCTGATGTAGAATTCCAACTCATGGATGTTGTGAATGATATAATGACTCATGTAGAGATATGTTTGGTTTACTAGAACAAGTAATCATCGTAGTCTTCTCCCTCCATTTGGGAGACCCTCTAGTTCTAGATCTCGCAACGCTTCCATTCATAACTCTTCCATACACTGTTCTTCATCACGACTTTTAGTTCCTCTGCTTGATTGCTTTTAGTGAGTTCATATTAGGCTGGTAATCTTGTGATTCTCGATACAATGACTAGTTGTTCTGGCTTCTCTTTTTTTCTTGGAATCTTTATGTTCTTCTTCATGTTTTTCTTTAGCTCTTGGGTCCATGGAGTTTCTTATAGATTCCATGCCCTAAAGATTCCACTTTTTCCTTTCATCATAGGATTACGGATGTGAATGGACAACCAGGGATACTTTAAGGCTTCTCTTCGAAGAAGACTTCTTCTAAGGTCGAACTGAACACGTACTGCTTTTCATGTTTGCTACCATGGATATATACTTCATCATCTTCAATGGATCATAGGATTAGCTCCCTCCTGATCCTTGCTTCATGTATGAATGCATGCTCTTCTTTATGGTGATATATAATCGGCTCCCTCCATCTAGGAGAGTCCACGTTTTCGTCTGCATCCTTATTGTCTTCTGTAAAGCGTCATAAGTCTTTCTCCAATTTTCTCTTGATTGTTGACTTCTATCTTCTAGGTTTCTTCAAGATTGATTCTAATTTCAGCTTATCTTGTAATAGCTTCCACAAGATTTGTTTGATATATTTCATCCTTTCTTGTATAGTGATAGCAATCCTTATCTTGTTGTTCTTCCATAGATATAGTTCTTCTTGGAACATGTTATCTTTTAAGAGATAGATATACAAGATATGTACATAGACTTATGCAAACAAGATATGTACAAGAACTAAGAAGAGTATTGTTACCTTCAGAAGATGAAGTCTCTTTCATCCTGCTTAGTCTTCTTTGTGGGTTCCTTTTCTTCGGCAACTGATGCTTTGTGTTTCTCCTTCCTTTTCTTTAGCTCGGGACAATGATTCTTGTAGTGACCATACTTTCGACAGTTGAAGCATTGTACTTTTGAAATGTCTTTCTCTTTATTTGGCTTCCTCCTTGAACCAAACTTCTTTTTGTTCCTAAAATTCTTGAATCTTGCTATGAAGGCTTGATCATCGTACTTCTTTTGGGGTTTCTCTTTTGCACTAATCCTGGATTCTTCTTGAGCACAGCAAGTCCAAAGTTCTTCAAATGTAGGATACTCCTTCCTTGTGTTCATGCTTGTGGAAAATGCATCCCATGTCTTGGGAAGACCATTAAGTACTATGTTTACCAATTCCTTCTCTGAAATGATCTCTTCAATAGCTTGTAGTTGATCTATTAACTGAGAGATTCGCACAAAGTATGATGTTATGTTGTCATCATCATTCATCTTCATGTCACAGAGCTCATTCTTCAAACTCATTACTTGTCCAATGTTTTTGACTGAGAAGAGGTTTGTTAGGGCATCGTACATCTTCTTCAATGAGTCAAGATGGGAGATGTAGGGTATCAAGTGGTCTTTTATAGAATCCACTATGATACTCATGGCATTGATGTCACTGTCTTTGAACTTCTCCATAGCTGCAACGTTCTGCGGCTCCTTCTCTTTCCCTTCTTCAAACTCTGGTTTCACGATCTTTCCTTTCACGATATCCAGCACTTTATTCTTGGCAAGGATGAGATCAATCCTTGTCTTTCACGCTCAGAAGTTAGAAGCTCCATCTAACTTGTTCTCTGACTTCATAGAGTAAGTCATGGCTGCTTTGACTTGGTCAACCCTAGATTTGACCAAAAGCTCAAACTTCACGTCTTGGCTTTCTGAGAGTACCAAGAGATGCGCTAGGCTAGGGCGCACTGATCTATTCGGAGATTAGGTCAA
>ML794860.1:247883-279316 GCA_009831015.1 Picea engelmannii | reverse complement strand
ATTTCAGCATTAAAAGATAGAGTAGGTGTGTTGTTGTTATTGGGAAGTATAAATGTAATTTATCTAACATAAAAACTACTTGCAAGGGCACCCAATCATTGACAACAACCATAACACATCGGCAAAACCAAAACTACAGTTGGTTGTTATAAAACAGCAGAAAACAAAATTTATGACAGCAAGAAACTTAGTGTCTTAGCTTGGTCAAAGACAGACCAAGAAGACTGATGATAGAACCTGGAATTTCTACAATACCATAGTGAGACACTCTCATGAACTGTTTGGAAATACCCCACCTATGACAAGGAAATGTATTCCATTGTACAAGTCTGTCTGGAAAAGGAGACGATCATCCACACTGATCACAAGCTTCTGTAGTTCATACAGACACAGTAGAAGTTGCAGAACGACCGCCATCAGAAGTGGTCCACCCACCTGCAGCAGTTCCATCTCAACATCAAGTATAAGACAGGGAGCACAAATCGTGTCGTTGACTGCCTCAGTCGACCTCCCATGGCTGCAGTCACCACTGTGCTCCATTCATGTGGACATTACGCATTTGAGTGGCCCCAACTTTATCAACAAGATCCGGACTTCGCCACCACCTATCAACTCTTGGGTACAGACGCGAATGTCACCGATTTTCACATTCAGGACAGATTGTTATGCCATCTGGGCCATCCCTGTGTTCCTGCAAGCGAGCATGCAAAGCTGATTTGGGAAGCCCACTACAATCGGATCGCAGGACATTTTGGCATGGAGAAAACTGTGGCCGTTCTACAGAAACACTTTTATTAGCCAAAACTTCGAGAGGACGTCAACAAGTATATCAGATCTTGCACTTCCTATGCCATTTCCAAGCCAGCCATCAAGAAGCAAGGCTTATACACCCCTCTTCCCACTCCCGAGAAGCCTTGGGAATCCATCTCGATGGATTGCATGTCTAGCCTTCCGTCCACCAAGCAAGGCAATGATTGTGTATTTGTGGTCATTGATCAATTTTCGAAGATGGCCATCCTCACAGCTTGCAAGAAGAACATCACAGCGACATATACTGCCAAGCTCTTCTCTAAACGAGTGTGGGTCCATTTTGGGATACCACAGACCATCATCTACAACCGAGACAGCAGGTTCCTCAACACATTTTGGTCAAGTCTCTGGTCACTATTGGACCTTACACTTCGCTATGGGCCTTACACTATCACCAAGGATGTGGGTAGCAATGCTTTTGAGCTCAACACTCCACCCTTCCTTGGCTTGCACCCAGTGTTCAATGTGGACCTCATTCGGCCATATTTTCCACCATTATTGGACACCTCAGAGATCGCAGAACAGCCGACACCAACAGAGCTCAACCCTAACTACATGGAACAGACATCCACTAATCAAATAGTGGACACACAGGTCAAGGGAACTCGCCAACAAAGGATCAAGCTTTATCGGGTTGTCCAAGCAGGGCAGCTCCTACACCAAGGCAAATGGCTCACCCGGGGCCAAATACAGCAGAAGTTTCCTCGCCTGATGGGGGAACTCAACACAATGGATACCATTGCTTCCTAAGGGGGGAGGACTGATCCAAGTGGATATTGGTGGCCACCCACCTATTCCAACTGGCTCCTCTTAACAATTTTTAGTTCAACACGTTTTTTTGTACTTCTTTGTAATTGTGTCGGTTCTACACTTCCGGGGTTGTCTGAAGTCCTACACATCTTCAAAGAGGAGACCGATGGCCTCCCACCTAATCCAAATAGCTTATTTTGGATGTTTTCATGTCAGCACATCATTTTGTACTTCCAGGACCGTTTTGGGGCCCTAAACAGTGTTTTTTTGGCTTGCCACAGTCAAACTGTAGATGAAGTTAGAGTTTGATGGTATCATGTATAGTTCTTGAAAAGACCTTTCCAACGAGCTATCATGCGCCTAAACCGGAGGTTGTATGCAAAAGTTACGACCCCGGGAAGTTGAGGTACCAACTTACCCATAGGGGTCTGTTATCCACTGAGATGCACTAGCTGAATTGAAGATGAGCCGCCAAAGAATGAGCAGACAGATGCTCAGAAGTCAAAGTTCACAAGTTCAACGGGTCTTTCAAAAGACCACTTTTTCCGCATTTCCATCCCTTCGAGGGCATTGTAATAAATGACCTGAGCATGAAATGTTGTAAAAGACTATTGGCCACCTAAGACCTAGGTACGAGCATGTACTCTAGAGTGTTTTTTTTCACTTGTTAATTATTTTTGCCTACCTTAGTGGGCGATAATAATTTCTAAGTTTTTTCACTCAGAGACTGACTCCAAAGCTGGAGTATGTGCTCGTGGTTAGGCCTTGGTATGGCATAACTAATGTCTAGTGTCTAAATGTATATGAGTTCATGCTAGGTTATGTCTATTGAATCATATGAAAGTTGCGGCTAGGTTTGATAGGTTTTTTTTAATGTTTTAGTGAAATAATAAAATTCCTACAAAAACGGAATTTTTTAATTTTAAGTCAATAAATTGTAAAAATATGGCATCAGTCATTGTCATATGTCATATTTATGCTCGTTTTCCAAGCCCGAGTACCATGTAAACCACTATTTCCCTTTTGTCGAGACAAAAAAATGATTTTTATCACTAAAAAATGAATTTATCTCGAAAATTACGGAAAAGGGTTCATTTAATTAATTCCCTATTTTTTAGGGAAACTGGGGAACATGTTGGAAACATGTTTTTTCCTTGTCCCCAATCAACTGGAAGCTTGGGCGAGTTCTCTAGAGAGGTAGGCGACTTCATTGTAGTGACATGGCGTGGAGGAGATCCCAATGAAGGGACTCGACCCCACTTAGCATATGTGGTGCACTTAGAAGGGATGGCACACATCCCAAAGTTACCAACGCGCCCTCACACCCGAGTTCACCTCACTTCACTCCCACTCACACCCGAGTTCACCTCACTTCACTCCCACTCACACCTCACTCCACCTCACTTCACCTCACATACCCCTACTTCACTACACTCCATCTCCTCTCCACTCCACACATCTCCCACCTCAATCATGCGCCACTCCCCTTAACCTATGTGCCACTCCTTCATGACTTGCGCATCTCCTTTGGAGTTGTCACCCGCCTAGCTATATATACAAGGCGACCCTCCTCCCTTTGGTCAGTTGGAGCTTGGGCGACCTCAGTATATATGTTTGTAATCTCTCTTTATTAATTGAATCAAAAGGCTTTAGAGGTCAAGATTGGTGTTTGGATTCAAATGTGTAGATGGAATTTTTGCTTATGAGGTAATATTATTCTTAGTTTTCTTTCTCGTATTTGCATAAAGGCTATGGTAAGGATATTGCTATCCAATTAGAGTATATGGTTTGTTTGTTTGTTATTCTATATACTTGTTTAATGCATTTGATGCTTAGATTATTATGTTAAGTTTTTGTCAAAACTAACGTGGAACAAAGTCTCTCTTGTAGGAAACACCTTTTGTGCAAGTACTTGTTCAGAAGCTTGGAGTTTGAAAGGCCAACCTTTGAGAGAATCAAAGTAGCTTGCTTGCTCCTTTTCTTCTCTTGAAGCACTTCAAGAAACTTCCTCCCTCTTCTTCACACCAAAGAAAGACTCCATTGCCCAAGGGTTCTTGAGGCTCAAGCAAAGGCTCCACAAAATTGCTAAAAATTTCTTCTCCCTTCTTCTTTCTTTACATGCATTTTAATTAGATCTGTTTTAAAGGATAAATCTTAGTATCTAAGGCTGCATGCATGAAGCATTTAGATCTAGCTTCAAGTTTTTCCAACTAAAGAGTAGATCTAAGCTAGTCTCTAAGCAATTTTCTACCTTTTTTTACTTAAATCTTAAAGCTGGAAGTTGCTGCATTTACTGTCTAAATCAAGCTAATTGGTTGACTCATGCTTGCTGTTTTTTTGGGACAGCAAACAGAAGCAATTAAGATAGCTTAGTTTAGGCTAGTTTAAACTTTAAAGTGTCAAAAGTCTCAAAAAATTTCACTTTTTGCCTAAGAAAATTTTCAGAAAATTTTTGGTAATTTTTCTCAAGATTTAGTTAGTCAATTAAACTCTTTCTCATCATATTTTAATAAGCTTTCCTTGTTGTTTTCACGCAGAAGTAACAGGTACAAGGGGAGGCTCCGCCCAAATTTCAAAGATTAAATCTCTTTCAGAACCCCTCGGTGTTGCCGGGAACCCTCTAGTTCATTTTTTTTACTTAAAAAAGGCATTGTAAGCCTTGATCTCTCATTATAAAGATCAAGTGCCTCATAAAAGAAAGTAGTGTAGAGTTGTAATAAAGTTTGCAAGCCACAAAGCTTGTCTCTCTTTGTTTCCCCTGCCCCTGGGGGGGAAACCGGTGTTGTTTTTCCTTTCTTGCTTCGAGGTTGCTTCCTGTGTCTTTTCTTATTTTGTCAATGTTAGCTTTCATAAAAAGATAAAATCAACTCACAATCACTAAATTGAAGTCCTAAAATCAACTCCAAAGTTTTAGGTTTGCTTTAATAGAATACTAGTTGCTAGTTTCCCTTTTGCAAGATATTGGAATAAACCCAAATTGCTCAACCACGTATGCAATCCTACTGCTACGCTCAAGTGGCTTTGGGGACCCAGAAACGGTTTGAGCAATGCATGCTAGTATAATTAGGGAAATCTCTTGGTTGTGTTATTCATCTAAGACCTCTATCTTGGGTGGAGTGTGTTAAGTCAGGAGGAAACTCTCCTCGTTGGACCTAGGGCACACCCAGTAGGTAAGTCTCTAAGATTGGCGAATAACAAACAAGAGGCCACATTCACTTTTGCACACAAAGAGTGGGGACCCCGACTTCAATCCCCACTTCACAGTTTCAAAGACTCTTTAATATTCCAAATCCATTAAATAAAATCTTCAAGATAAAACTAACGCGTCACATTCATCACATCACGTTTACTTTTATCTGGCACTGATCTATCTTCTTTTATTTCTTGTCAGCTTATCTATTGATTTAAAGTTATGTGGTGAATGATTAATGTTTATGGGTTTTTCACAGGCTGTATCCTTTAATTAACTTATGCTACTTTATTTAATCTTGTGTTTCAAATAAACTCCTAGAATAGTTTTGCTTTTCAGTTTCAATAGAGTAAAAGCCTTAGATTATTTTTCATAGGGACTACCCCCCTTGGCTTTGCTAGGAGTTGGCCTAGACGGAGGAGTTAAGGATCAGGTGACAGCACCTTGACTCGAAACTTGCCCCCAAGGACACATCAAGTGGATTGAAGATTTCTTCCACGTTAGCCCAGGTGTGTATAAGGCGGCAACATGGCCCACATGACTTTTGGCATTTCACCTCCTAGTGTTAGGTTTTTGGATGTCTAGGGTTTTGGAATTCATGAGTAATATTAAAAAGGCCTCTGGAGCCTCATTGTAATCATTCTGCTCAGACGGATGTGCATAGCGGCCACATCTCTTCTCAGAGATAACTACCACCATTCGAGCAAGTTGTTTTAGTTCTGCAGTTTCACAGTTTCAGCCTATTTCATTATTCAACAGAAGATATTGTTCACTGGATATCTATGTTGTTCTCCATATCTCTGTGTTTATTGTATTCATTATGTTAATCAGTTCATTCCACTCCTAAATCTAGATCACTCCATGAGCCCTCCATGAAAGTAGGCGCCCAAGCTTCCCTCATCCAATGCCTCCATTCTCTTCTCAATACTCTCTCTCAAACTCTCCAAGTGAACAAATGAGTGAATGAGCCTATGCACCCCTCTTGAACCATCCATAAGGAAACCTAAAGATGAATGACATAGATCACTCCAAGCCACATCTAATCAATGGGTGAGATCATCCCAAAAGAATCTCACTAAGAAACCCAATTTGGGTTAAGTTTCCTAAGTTCACTTTATGTCCCTCAATTCACTCAAAAATTGAATTAATTGTCGCTTTTGCCTTAAGTGACAAATTCCACCTTTTTGACTTAAGTCAATGTGGAATTAGACATAAAGTACAAGGTAGATAGTCACAAATATTTCCCTCTTGTGGTTAAAGGCTCACAACCACAAGGGGACCACTTTCCAAGGTACCCAAAACTCAACACTCCCTCTTATGAAGGAAAGTGTCACTCACCCCTCCAATCTCGTCCCTGCATTGGACATCGTTGCCTGCTGGCAAATACTTGGTGAGTATGGTTGTACCATGATCATCAAAAGTGTCCTCTGACTCTGATCTGCTCGACCAAAGATCTTGATCTTCGCATCTCACCAAAGATCCCTACCTTGGCATCTCACCAAGGATCACTTCTCTTGGCATCTCACCAAGAGTCACATCTCTTGGCATCTCACCAAGATCCTCACCTTGGTTTCTCACCAAGTGACTTCCACTTGAAGTGGAATCTGAAACTGATTTGCTCGCCTCCATAGCCAAGTGAGAGCCAAACCTCTCTGGCACCCTGCTCACTCTCATCAATCTCTGATGCTCTAAAGCCTCTGCACCAACTGTCTGACTGAGAGCAACTCTGAAACTGAAGTTGTCCCTAGTGGACCAGTCACCCTTGAATATGGTGTCCTCAAAAATTGAGACTATGTCCCATGAGATACAACACTCAATCTGTGGGACCTCCTCAACTCTGTCTGCGCACCAACTGCTAAATGGTGTCTCAATTATCAAACAACAACTCATGAAGGGACACTCCCTCTCAAACTGAGCAGTGAACTCCTCCTCCTCTATTGTCGCTATAGTACCAACCTGTTGCTTCTTCTTCTTCTTGGGACATTGTCCAGCATAGTGCCCATCTCTCCACAAGCAAAGCATCTCACTTTGCTCATGTCTCTCTCTTGCCCACTACCACTCTCCTATGGCTTGGCCCCTCCCTTGGGACCCTGTCTAGCACGCTTGTCAGTCTTCTTCTTGCCCTTTGTCCAAAGAGAAAGATCCTCCTCCCCCTCTACAACATGTTGTTGGCCTGAAGATCCAGAGCTGCATCTCAGCTCCTCCTGTACGGTCGTCCCATAGTCTCTCCCAACTGGGCATGGCCTCCCTGGCCACTATGCCTCGCACAAAAGACCCCCAAGGTTTGGAGAAGTCGTTTAAGGCTATCCTCACCAAAACATTGGGGTCCACGATCTCACCAACCACTGCCAACTCATCTCGAGTCTGTGTAAATCTCCCGAGGTATGAGGTCATTGACTCTAACTTGAGCATCCGAATGCTCCTGAGCTTCTCCTGCAGAACCATCTTCTGGTTCTGATTGGGACTCTAGTAGATCTTGCACAATGAGTCCCACATCTCAAAGGCATAGTCCTTCCCAGACAAATGGGGTATAACATGGTCTCTCAACGCATCACAGATAGTCCTCTTAGCCTTGGTGTTCCTCTTCCTGAACTATGCTACCAGCAAGGGAGCAATGACAGAAGGAAGAACTGTTGGAGCTTGAACTATATCCCATAGGCTACATGAGAAACTAATGCGCCATAGTAGTGATCTAGAGAGATCTAGACACTCATTGACAAACACTATAGTGAACTGCCACCTAGTCCTAGTTAACTGGCCAGGCAATCATCAATTAACTAGCCAAACCAGAGTGAAATGAGGAGGAGATCACTCACACATGTGGAATATGCCTTACTAGTGATGATCCCAATGCAAGTGCGCATTACTAGTGATGATCTTGAGGTTAGCATGCAACACTTGGTGATAAAACCAAAGTTGACATGCAACACTTCACTCAACTAGTCTAATTGAACGGTAACTGAGAGTAACTAACTCTGAACTGAACAGGAACGCCATATATTTTGTAGGGGAATATTCTCATCTAAGGAAGCGTTCTCAACATTGAACTATCAAACTTAGGAAAATAATTCTAGGTGAGTGTGTAATATCTCCAACAAACAGAACAATCTAATGGTTTCTATGGCCGCTGCAATACATCAATGAGTACACACAATGCTCAAAACAAAAATGCCTGGAAGATGTCACGGTCACCTCCAGAAAGCCCCACGAACCTCCTAAGAAAGTCGCTACACCTCCAAACTAATATCAAACCACAAGGATAAAGCTCAATTGAAGACACTAGATGGATCCCCCCCCTTGTCTAGCTAGGGTGGATATTGCACCACCAAAACCAAACCACAACGGAAGGGTTTTTCCAAAACCCCAATGAAAACCTTGGCTCCAAGAGCACTCCAAAGAGATCAATCCAAAACATAATGAGAAAGTGAAGCGCTACCCCTCCTTTTATTCTTCTTCGATGCCCCTTCTAGAACTTTCCCCTTTGAGTTAATCCACATGACTCTTATTCCCCTTCTAATTTTCACTTAAAGATTAAAAGTCATTTTTACTAATGTTTAAGCAACTATTAATCTAAAAATTACTTTATTACCTTTTCACTTAAATGTCACTTTAAAATTATAACACCTCATAGCTAAGTGGTATCAAATAAGCCCCCTGACTCCTTTTTACTTCACTGACAAACCTTGGAAGTCATTTCCAACTGCAAAATAAGGGAACCCAAAAATGGGGACATTACAAGTTAGAAGATATGTGAGGGTGTTGAAGGAGTCGACAGCCACAACCGCCAGCAAAGAAAGGAGTCACGGAGGGCGTAGAGGCACAGCCAGCAAACAATGGCGTGAGGTGACGATGCAAACATGGAGCAACAGTCGTAGAGGAAGTTTCGGGCGTTGGTGAAAGTGCAAGCAAGATCAGTCAGTTGTAGCCACCAGGCAACAAGTCGCGGACTACAGTTGCACGCGGGGTAGCCAGCCACCATGTAAAGAAAGGGGTGGGCCGCCAAGGCTCAACCGCCACCGCCAACAGTCAGCCAACCGCCGGAAGGGCTAGCAAGGCCACTAGCAAGACAACATCCACCAAGGACAAAGGGCAAGCCATCAGGCAGCCCAAAAGAGAAGCGGGCAGCCTAGAGAGGTCGTCGGGCAGCTGCAAAAAACCATCGGGCAGCCCAGAAGTACTTGGGCAACAGTCGAGCAGACCGCAGGGAACCTCGGGCAGGGATCCGGGCCTTCAAAAGATCAATTTTGTGCTTTAGGAACTGAGCACAAATTTGATTTTCGTGCCTAAAGGACTAGGAACATATTTTCAGCAATTTGTGTTCCCAATATATTTTTGATTTGGAGATGGCCACAGTAGGTTTGAGGTGCATCAAACTCTGTGCCTTGGAAGGCGAGAGTCACATTGGTTCTCATGGAGAACAGTTGTTTATGAGAGTTTGTGAACACAAACCTGATCCCACTGACGGATCCAAAGGACCTGGCCACCCATGAGTTGAAGGACATGAAAGCCAGGAGGATCATCTTAGATGCAGTGAAGGATCATTTGATCCCTTGCATATCTGAGAAGAAGTCAACCAGGGATATGTTTGTAGCTCTAACGAACCTTTTTCAGAGCAGCAATACAAACAGGAAGATGGTGTTGAGGGAGAAGCTCAAAGACACCAAGATGACCAAGTTAGATACGGTAACCAGTTATCTCACCAAGATCACTCAGGTATGTGATCAATTGGCAGTTGATGGTGAAGTCATGTCAGATGAGGAGTTGGTGAGGACGACCCTTAATGGTTTTTATAAGCCATGGACCCCATTCATCAAGGGCATCGTTGCACGGGAGAAACTTCCATATTTTGACAGGCTGTAGGATGATTTCATCTAGGAGGAGATTCGAGAGGAATCTCTAACAGGCCAACAGGTTGGTGATGATGAGAATATGGCCCTTGCCAACCAAGGAAGGAGGTGCAGGGGTAATACAAGTGGAGAGTCAACTCCACAAGCTAGGAAGAAGAAGGATCTAAGCAAAGTGAAATGCTTTGCGTTCCATAAGAGTGGCCACTATAATTCACAGTGTCCAAACAAGAAGAAAGGGAAGAGTCAGCCTCAGCAAGTAGCAACATCTGCAGAAGCTCATGTCAAGGAGTTTGCTGAGAAGTTCGAGGAGTTTTCGTTAGTCTCTTGTCTTTCTGGCAGAGATTCCGGTAGTGCCTGGTTCATGGAGTGGGGTTTCACATCACATGACCGAGACACATGAGTTGTTCACCAGTTGGTCAAAGACGGATTCAAATCCGCATGTGGAACTTGGCACTCGTGCCAAGTGTGGTGTAGAGGGAGATCGGACAGTGAGGCTCCAACTAGAGTCAGGAGGCTCTCTAGAGGTGGCAAATGTATTGTATGTCCCAGAGATGAGAACGAATTTTCTCTCAGTTTCAGCTCTGGAGGACAAGGGTTATGCAGTCTTGTTCCAGAACGGACAAGTGTTCATGCGTTCAAAGGGAGCTAACCCTAGCACAACAGTGAACATCGGTGTCAGACAGGGCAAGGTATATAGGTTGCAGGGCCATCCTTTAAGAGGATCCAAGGGGATCTTGGATCAGGGATCAATGTCAATGGAAGAGGACGAGGAGCAAGAGGCTCCGAAGGGTGAGCAGCCGAAGGATGAGCAGAGTTCGCAGACTTCCAATGTGGGGAGTCAACCTTCAGATGGGAAGAGGGAGTTAGTTGCTTCCAGTTCTGTCAGGAGACAGAGTTGGTACAATATGACATTGATGGATGCTCAGGAGCAGGAGGCTCCTGGGAGCACATTGAGGGAGAGCAGGCCTTCGACGAAGTTTCCAAACTTCGTGGCATTGATATGTAGGGTCATCGATTCCGTGGCTTTCAATATTCAAGGAGAAATTGACCAGCAGGGTTGGAGGGATGCCAGTGAGCAGGATGATGTGTGCGACATTGTGCCAAGGCTGGAGGAAGAACTAGTTCCAGGTCTCTTCAAGAAGCACCTTCCTTGCTAAGAGGGACTGTTGATGGTTACAGCATCGAACATGTACTTCCACATCAGTTTTGTGTCAACATGTGGAAGTTGTCCTTAATGCCTCTCAGGACTTAGGAGATTCACTTTAATAAAGTGATTATTAAAGTGAATGTACTTTTGTAATTATTGGAGTTCAATTTAAGTCAAATGCCTAAGTATTTGGCATTAGTAAGTTAAATTAAATACTAGTCATCAGATCATAAAGTGAAGGTGAGATCTAATATCAACCTTTGATCACTTTGGAGATCCAGGGTTTTGGATTTAGGAAAAACTCAAGGTTATAAAAGGCAGCCTATGTGAGAGGAGGAGACACACACAGAGTGAGGAGATCTCATTGATTGGGTGAAGAACTTTCATCCAAGTGTGCAGGGGCAGGGTCCAAGGAAAGGAGCAAAGGAATAGCAGCCAGGTGAGTTAGGCTAGGCTATTTGCTGCATTGTATTTTCCTTAGGTAAGCCATTATCCCAGGACGGGAGCCAAGGATTTTATTTAATAAAATCAAAAAGGTATTGGTTTTCCCTTCAGGGTTTTTCCAGGGTTATTTTACCCAGAAATTACGTGTGTATTGTGTATGGTTTCTTATTTATGCTTCCACTGTAATATTTAGTTAAAAACTAACTGTGCTTTTATTCAATAAAATAATTTATTTGGAAGTAATTGTCTGGTGTTGGGTTTAGGGGAAATTAACAATTTGAATGTTAGTTATGACATTTTAGTAACAGTAACTATAATCTTCTCCTTAACAATCCTCATCTAAACATTTCAATACAACCTTTGCTACTGTTTTTTCATTGAACTTGTCAAATATTTCATGGTATTTATTTTGTTTCAGTAAAGGTCCTCTTCAATTCTTATCATCAAATTAGAAGCGTACATAGGTGGTATATCTTATCGAGATGAGGTTGGCAAGGGTTTTGTGAATAAAGTTTCTAAAACCTGACCAAAAAAAGGAGTTTTCTAAAACCAAAATCAGAAGAGGTTTAGCAAGGTCTGCCACTGCCAACCCCAAGGGCATCTAGTTTTCAGACTATATCCTCTAAGTTTGCAGCTTACTCCAGTCAATTTTAATTTTAATCATGTTTTACCTGTTCTCTGGACTTTCTCAACAGAAACAGTCACACAGTACAAGTTAAATGAAAGTACAAATAGAATCTGAAATTAGAACTTTTAAATTTTATTAAAACCCGTAAATGACCAACTGTATATGGGACTTAAAGACAAGCCAGCAAGTAAGTTAAACCATGGAGGGAAAGCTTGATACATTGCCTGAGATAAATATATATAAATTATGTAAAGATCCTCAGTTGTGAAGAATTGGTGTTTACAATTTCACAGAAGAAGGGCTAGCAATATGAAATGGCAACTAACCTGCCACAGTTTGACAAAGCAATTGCAACAGCACTCAGAAGCTTGGTGGCGTCGGGTGCATCAAGGACAACTCCACTCATACTTTGTGGAGCAATTATCTGAATGAAACAGAGGAAAAACATAAGTGAAATTGTAACTCAATTTTGATGATAAGAACCATAGGGGGGAGTACATGAGTAAACCATATAAAAAAAAGCAACTTCAACAATTCTATATAAATTGTTTTCTATACTAACCAAATGCAAGACAGAATGACAACATATGGCAGAGTTGGATGTTATCGGAGTTCACCACAAAAATTCCATAATATAAACTATGTAAAAATGACAAGGCATGAATAACTGGTTAAAATCAATACCTGTATGTTTAAACTTTAACACAATCAAGATATTTCATGAATCTACTTTATTTAAACCAATAAGAAAGTAATCACAGCTAGAAATTCAGCTGGAAATCTTAAAACTGTGAAGGAATGTTTTATGAGTCCCAATTTTAAGAAATATACCTAACATTTCTTGTATCGTAAACGGACGTTTTTGCTTATAAAGAAAATTCAGGCATTTAATGAATTTGTAAACTCCAATGATGATACAAATTTGATCAAGCATATCAAAGTAATACTTTCCTACCAATTAGACAATTGAAGAAACAAAATTCCCAGCAAAGCCATTCAGATCATAGTGATTCTTTATCAACGGACTGTTTTTCAATTTTGGGACTCTATATTTCCTTTTGTTTTAACCATTTGATTTCAGTAAGCCAGGTTTGATTCTGGTCTTTTAAACATAAAATTTCTTTATCATTTTCTGACAGTTTTGTCAAAATTTTAGAACCGTTTTTGTAAATTCACTATTCTGTTGTTTCCAAATTCACTCCATTTATTACAAAATCTAGTTGAGCTATCATATCATCTATAACTTCCGATGAAGTAGCTTCCATTCACAACTTCATTGTAAGGTCATGCAATCTTGTCTTTTCTTTATTATGACAAATTGTCAATCAACAAATATTTCTTCTTCTAGTTTAAAATGAAGATACCAGATGTTTTCATGCATGTCGGACCCAAAATTATGAAAACAGTTTTCCACATAAGCATATCATTAAATTGGGGTTTTAAAACTTAATTGTCATTTGTCAATTTTAGATGATTTATTTCCAACAAATTTTGGCCCAAATTAAAGTTTTCCATTATGCCTGGTTCAAGTATTCATAATTGATTGTCCAAATGAATATAAACGTGATTGTTAATTTCAAATGGATTAATAGCAATGATAACCTATTTTCCTTCCCACTAAAATTATGATATGCTTCTATCACATCAAATCGAGGGATTAAATATGCTTTAGTACTTTATTTAATATACCCCGTTCAAACCCTTCTAGGATAATTTTTACTTTTACTTGTTTCTATCTAATGTGTTTTACCTTAGATCTAAAATAATTGATGCTTCTACTAATCGGATGATTATATTGCAATGGTTGACTAAATGCTTCGAATTGGTGTGTCTTTTGCCCAACACATTCTTACCTCAAACAGCCAGTCATTCTCCAGTATAATCCCAATTAGATGGCAAACAAGTTCAATGGAATGGCCATTGTAATTGTTGGAAACCTAATCCGCTAGGGTTATGGTATTAGTCACTTGCATAGGAATACGTAACATGAAGTGATAGGAACGATCATTAGAAGTCGAAGGGACCTCTTGGAATACAAATCCAAAGGTCACAACTATGTAAACATGTATCATATTGATGAATAAATCAACTCATGCTTATCTAAATTTGTGTGTCCAACAGTGGTATCAGAGCCTATAGTTTTTTAGGCCTGAGATTCACTATGGTAGTTTTCCATAGTTGATTTCCCATGAGCATTTTCCTTTTCGCCTGCAAAAACAAATGCACCACTTTGACCTATCACTCTGAGGTTTGTCCCCTGTCAACCTGCTAGTCTGCAATACTCTGCTTGATAGCCTGTCTGCCATCTCTACTGTCTGGTTATTCCATTTGAGCCTCTGCCTGAGTCTGCCAGTGCCCTCTCGGCACAAGCATTAGGGTTTCCTCCATTTCGCTCTTAGGAATCCTTGGTATCACTCCACAATCATTCGCATCCTCTCTCTTACTGATTGTGAACCAGAACTCCGTGGAAGTCATGATGAGGTGATCCACCGTTAGCTCTGCAGCCCAAGGGACCTCTTGGAATACAAATCCAAAGGTCACGACTATGTAAACATGTATCATATTGATGAATAAATCAACTCATGCTTATCTAAATTTGTGTGTCCAACAGTGGTATCAGAGCCTATAGTTTTTTAGGCCTGGGATTCACTATGGTAGTTTTCCATAGTTGATTTCCCATGAGCGTTTTCCTTTTCGCCTGCAAAAACAAATGCACGACTTTGACCTATCACTCTGAGGTTTATCCCCTGTCAACCTGCTAGTCTGCATTACTCTGCTTGATAGCCTGTCTGCCATCTCTACTGTCTGGTTATTCTCTGCGCCCATTTGAGCCTCTGCCTGAGTCTGCCAGTGCCCTCTCGGCACAAGCGTTAGGGTTTCCTCCATTTCGCTCTTAGGAATCCTTGGTATCACTCCACAATCATTCGCATCCTCTCTCTTACTGATTGTGAACCAGAACTCCATGGAAGTCGTGATAAGGTGATCCACCGTTAGCTCTGCAGCCCCCATGAAACCAACGACCTCGTCCACACGGTGTGCCAGCTCCGATACCAGTCTATTCAAATGACACTCAAGCTAATACAAGCAGCCTGCATAACGTAGTGATTAGTGTTGTTATTAAATAAAACAGATTCTGGTGCTACATTATTCAGAAATTTGCTCTCAGATTCTGGTGCATACCAGTGCAAATACTCGTTCCCAGTAGCGTCAAGAATAGTCATCACCTAGTATCACGCATTCTCCGGTATCATTTGTATTTGTAATAGGTAGGTATCGCGTGATCTCAAGTAACACACATTCTCTGGTATTGTGCGAGGGATTTGGCCAAACAATTTTCGAGGTCATCCTAAATGTCTGCAATCACCACTTGTGCTCCATTCTCCAGTAATAACTTGGCGCTCGCCTCTCTTAACTCGCTTCAATCTATCTCGCTCGGTCTTACTCCACTTCTTATCGCAGTGGAATAATGCAGTGATTCAACAAGAGGGTTAGGGCTAGAGCTCTTCTGAACTACCGAAGTAACTAGCCACGTACACCAACCGTTCGACGCTACTCAGCGGGTACCACAAAGGCAAGGAGTACATTCGGTCAATGATCTAAAGCGTGAATGGAGTTCAGCTGCTTTAAGTCGAAGTGTTATTCGATCAATGCCGAGTTCTGAAAACTTGGCGCGATCTGAGTGAGATGAATATAGTGGGGAAGAGAATGCTAGGCAATTGTCCTCGGCCTCCACTCATGAATCACACAACACACATGTCACAGCTTGTAGAACAATAACTCGTGATATAAAAGTATTATAGAGAAAAGATGCACTCCTCTGGGTTGCCCCGTGCACAGTAAAATACTGATGATAAGAGAGATGGAGTGATAGAGGCAGCAGATGATACCAACGATAGAGGAAGTAGATTGAGTTTGAAGAGGACCCCTTCCAACCCATGCATGCTCTTTTCTGCTCAAAAGCGATACCACCCTGTTTAACTTGGATAAAGCATCTTTTGAAGCCAAACCAAAATCTTGTTGATGCTGGTGATGTTTCTGTGACAGGATGCTCACCATGCGTTGAGCACTTTCTAAACCTACTCTAGCCATTGCTTGTACATCGCAATCCAACAGAGGGAAATGTTTATTGGGTCCATTGTCCCCTGCTTCATATTGTCATTAAGAATTGAACAGAAGCTCATTTTATCAACCTATAGAAAAGCTGATGCAAATTCATATTGTAATTGAGAGACCTGCATGGCCAGCAAGGCGCCCCATTGCAAATGTCACTCCATTACCTCATACTGAACTATATTTAAAGAAGTCAATCCCACGATTATTTTTTTAAAACTTTGGATATAAATGTTAATGTACTACTTGTACATAAATATTTATTGCTTGACATTTAACTAAATCTTCAATGCAAATCTGTTGTATATAATTAATGACTAGACTCTGGAGGACTTATCCATCACGAAGTTTAAACCTTCCACACATGAAACACTTATTTACTGCAGGATAGATTGAAAGCTGCAAGCAGTTTGGTATAAAATAACCATTTAAAAAAGAGAAGGCGAACACTGAAAAGCTGTGGTTGTAATTTGGTAGATCTCTCATGAAAACTGCAATAAACAATATTTTACAAAAACAATCAATGAAGGCATTAGATGATGAACAGCATGAGTTTAGTTTCTTACATAGTAGAAACATTAGTATACAGTATTCAAGATATATCATATAACATTAGTGTCGCGTGGCAGAAAAACATACCAGAAAATCTTTTACGCCAAACCACAACTGTAGAAAGTGTAATCCATCTCTCCACTGGTCGATGTCACCCGAAGTAATGTTGCCTTCAAATTTAGAACCATGAACTGCTTACAAACATCATTTGATGAGAAGATATACAAGAAATTTAATTAATATGATTCCATGAGTGTAAGTGCTCTGTTGTATGCATAACTCATACCAACATGACATCATAGTCCAGGTTAACAGGATACCATTGCTGTTATCAACTTGAAAAAAGTACTCCAGGCAGTATGGCTTTGTCTCATAGGTAATGTCAGCCTTAATATGACGCAGATTCCTTGAGGCTTTTACCATCTCTGCATGTACCTGATTATGGAACAAGGACCCTTCTTAGGACAAGCAATCAATGTGAATAAAGGATCTCCCAACAGGAGTGAGAAAATTGCAGTCATATTTGCATCCCTAAAAAGTAGTAGCCCTTTAATGGCCTCCTAAGGCTCATACAACCAAAACAAGCTAAACCAACATAAATGCCAGGAGCACATGTCATTTTGAAATTTGACAACTATTTATATAGGAAATTAGTCTTTCAAGCTTATTTCCCAAAGCAACCTAGAACAGCCTAAAGAGAAATCGAGACCTGAAAAAATCTCTCATACCACTCAAGCATACAGATTCTATCAACAACATAGATAGTGTATTCTTTTAGAAAGATGAAATATGTTGAGATTATGTACCTTGGGGTACCTTGGGAGGTGTTCCCCATGTGTTTGTGAGCTCCTAAACACATGTGGGAAGTACTATGTACTTTGTGCCTTGTACTTTATGTCCAATTTCACTTTGACTTAGGAGATTTAAGTCAAAAGTGAAATTTGGTCATTTATGCCTAAAATGACTATTAATTCACTTTGTGGGTGAATTAAGAGACATAAAGTGAACTTAGGGAACTTAACTCAAAGTGGGTTTTTGAGTGAGATTATTTTGGAGAGATCTCAACCTTTGATTAGACTTGAGATGGGATGATCTCAGCCATTGATCGTTTAGGTTTCCTTATGGAGGTTCAAGAGGGGTGCAAAGGAGGATGGAGAGCTCATTCCTTCATTTGTTCACTTGGGGAGTTTGAGAGAGCATGATGATGAGGTTTCAAGCATTTGGTGAGGCTAGCTTGGGCGCTCCCTTCCATGGAGATAGCCAGCAGACTTAGGGCCTTGTTTATTTATTGAGGAGCTTCCAGTTCTGAGGAGGGCGCACTTGGTGAGGAGGGCGCATCATCAGTGGGGAGGGCTTAGAGAGCTCAGATTGCAGTGAGGTCTGTTTCAAAGGGAGGCTACACTTCAGTATCAGAGTATTGTGGAGGGGTTTCTTGTTCAGAGCTTCCAATTGGCATCTGGCTCCATTTCAGTGGTCTTGACAACATTTCTGGGGGGCACACCATCCTAGGGCGCTCTTGCTTCATTTGGACTTGTATTTCAGCTTGGATCAAGCTGCTATTGTATCAGGTTCATCTATATTTTGTACTTATTGTATTCCACCATCTATTCTCCTCATATATAGACATATATTCCAAATTGGTTTTCCCTGGGGGGGGGTTATCCAAGGTCATGTTGACCAAAAATCCCTGTGTTCAATTTCACATATGTTAGAGTGTAGAACTACTGTATTTTCAGCTGTAAAGATCTCTAGGTGTGTTACATTTATTTTGGTATGCACGTGCTAACCCTTGGTGACTAAAACTACATGCTAGAGCACCTAAATTGTGAATGTAACCGTAACAAATCAGCAAGAAGTTCCTGAACTGTTGGCTGTCCTAAAACAGCAACAAAACCTTCATTGACAATTGAAACTTAGAACCAACTTGAGGTCAAAAACAGACCTAGTTGGCAGCTTGATAGGACCTGGATAATCTTCATGGTATCAGAGCTGAGGTGGCTGATTTTTTAGTAGTTTGGACAGCATATGAGTGGGATGTTATAGACATCTTCTTGGCAGATTTTGTGGACAGCGATTGACAGTGTTTAGTGGCTGCTTGTTGGCAGAATTTTGTAGAGGATTGTAGAGCAGTTGTGGACAGTTTTCATCAGTCTCTTTTCACACCTACGGGGTAGGAGTGAGGCTGATTTGACACGACCTCTTTTCACACCTATATTGCTAGAAGTGAGGTCAGAGTTCACTTGCCTCTTTTCACACCTGTGTTGACAGGAGTGAGGCAGCGTTCCTTTGCAATTTGAGCATCAGTTGGAGTGCAATTTGGCAGTCATGCCAGCATCTCAGATGCGTGTGGAGGATAGGTTAGTTGGGGCGAGCAATTGATTGGCTTGGAAGGCGAGGATAGTCTTTGTCTTGGAGGACCTCGAACTATGGGACATAGTTGAGCAGTTGTTCCTGTACCTCCTGCTTCTGCCACCGTCTTGTTGGCAAAGTTCTGGAAGAGGAACAACAAGGCAAAGAGGACCATATGTGATGCAGTGCGGGATCATATCATTCCCCACTTGACCGAGAAAGCTTATGCATATGAGATGTGAGCATCTCTATGTAAGCTTTACCAGATCTCTAATGAGAATCGGAAGATGGTTCTTCATGATCGACTCAGGGGCATTCGCATGCTCAAAAGTGAGTCGGTGACTTCATTCCTTGGTCGCTACACCCAAATCAGAGACGAGCTTAGAGCTGTCGGAGAGGTGGTGGAACCCAATTCTATGGTGAGGATAGCTTTAAACAGCTTTACCAAACCTTGGGGTCCATTCGTTCGTGGCATTGTTGCCAGGGAGGTCATGCCTACATGGGAGAGGATGTGGGATGACTTCGTCCAAGAGGAGACTAGACTTGTAGCAAAGGCCTCTGGACAGCAGCAACAGTCAGGGTGATGAGGATCTTGCTCTTTGGACAAAGGGCAAGAAGAAGGTCGGTTGTGGAGGTCGGCAGGGTCCCAAGTTTGGGGCCCCACCACAGGGAGGTGGAGGAGAGAGCAGCAGTGGTCAAAAGAGAGATATGAGCAAAGTGAAGTGCTTTGTTTGTAAGAAGTTGGGGCACTATGTTGGACAGTTTCCCAATAGGAAGAAGAAGAAGGGTGGTACCGCAGCTACAGCAGAGGAGGCAGAGTTTCAGACTCAGTTCGAGAGAGAGTGTGTTGTCCTCATATGTTGCACTTTAGTTTAAACGGCACCCAGTGTCTGGTATATTGATAGCGAGGCTTCGAGCCATATGACTGGAGTCGGAGAGAATTTGACTGATCTCAGAGACACCGAGGTCAGGATGGAGATTTCTCTTGGAGATGACTCCTTGGTTAGAGTTGTTGGGATTGGCATCGTTACCTTTCGGATAGATGGCATGCCACTTATATCGTTCAAGGACGTTCTCTATGTACCTGGGCTAAAGAAGAATTTGATTTCAGTTTCTACCCTCCAAGATAGAGGTCTTGAGGTGTCCTTCAGAGGGACCGAGGTATTCATTCACCCTAAGGGGTCCTCGCTTACCTCAGCACAAGTGATTGGAGTGAGGGATGGGAAACTGTTCAAATTGATTTTTCAGCCTCTTCATGAATTGGCAGTGAGCGGCGACAGCAGCAGACAGACATGTGAGTTATGGCATCGTAGGATGGCCCATCTACATCATGGAGCTCTTGGAGGACTGAGAGAGGTTGTGACTAGAGTGCCACAGTTCAGTACAGAGCATCAGGATGTTTGCAGAGGGTGTGCGCTTAGTAAGTTTACCAAGGCCTCGTTCCCCAGCAATGACACCGGATCCAATGGGATACTAGATTTAGTACACACGGATGTGTGTGGGCCCATGACTCGAAAGTCCTTGAGTGGTTGTGAGTATTATCTCACATTCATTGATGACTACTCAAGGAAGACTCATGAGGAGGCCTTCACTAGTAGGAGGCCCGATGTCGAGCACATCAAGATCTTTGGGTGCTTGAGCTTTTCTCATGTCCCCTCAGAGAGGAGGACAAAGCTAGACCCCACAGCCCAGCAGGGGATTCTAGTTAGATACTGAGAGGTGTCCAAAGCCTATCGTATCTACATTCCATCACTTAGGAGAGTGGTGGTGAGCAGAGATGTTAGATTTGAGGAGGATAGGGCTTTTCAGAGATCTCTTGAGTCGAGAGTCAATGTTGAGGATGATGCAGAGGCACTGATTGATGTCTCAGAGGAGCACAGCCTCAGGTTTCCAGTACACCAGTATCAGGGGTGACAGGGTCACCATGCACAGCTTCAGGTTCACAGTCAGAGGGTGTTCAGTCAAAGGGGGCAGAGGCTTCAGGTTCTCAGAGTGTTGAGACTAGTCCTGAGGCAGTCACTCTTGGATAGAGAGACCTTACTTCTCCGTTGACCACTTCAGGGAAGAGGAGACCTAGATGGTTTTAGGAGACCCTGAAAGAGGCCAAGGAGAATGTAGGTGAGCCCAAGAGCCAGATCAGAGAGAGTAGACCTCCAATCAGATTTGCGCATGCAATGGACTAGCAGGTCTAGAGAGAGGCCATGGTAGAGGAGTATGACTCCATTGTGCGCAATGATGTTTGGGAGGTGGTTCCAAGGCCAATGGGGAAGTCAGTTGTGACTTCCAGGTGGTTGTACAAAACCAAGTATGTTGCAAATGGCAACATAAAGAAACACAAGGTCCGTTTTGTGGCGCGAGGCTTCTATCAGATAGAGGGAGTCAATTATGATGAGACATTTGCACCAGTTGCAAGATACACCTCGATCAGGAGCATTATTGCCATAGCGGCAGAGATGGGTTGGAGCATTCACCAGATGGATGCGAAGACCGCATTTCTGAATGGCTTCATAGATGAGGACTCAGGAGGTGTACATTGAGCAGCCACAGGGGTTTGAGGTGAGTGAGAGGGAGACTCACGTGTGTCTTTTGAGAAAGGCACTTTATGGTCTTAAGCAAGCTCCCCGAGTTTGGTATTCACGTATTGACACATACTTGCTTCAGATGGGCTTCGAGAAGAGCAGTGTTGATCCTAACCTCTATTACATCATTAGAGGTGAGGACACGCTCATTCTCATTCTATATGTGGATGACTTGTTCATCACAGGAGTCGAGGATCTCATAGCTGAGTGCACGCTGGGACTTGCATCAGAGTTTGAGATGAGTGATATTGGGTTGATGCACTATTTTCTGGGTATGGAGGTATGGCAAGAGGAGGGACACATATTTCTCGGGCAGGGGAAGTATGTTGCAGATATTCTGAGCAGATTTCAGATGAAGGACTGCAGACCTATGTCGACACCCATGATTACCAACTGGAAGAAGCTTAGTGCTTCAGATTCCCAGTTGGTAGATGCTACAGTTTATAGGCAATTGATCGGTTCACTCATGTATCTGGTTAACACCAGACCAGATATTTGTTTTGCCGTGAACACTCTCAGCCAACATATGGTAGAGTCGAGAAGTGTTCACATGATTGGGGCAAAACATGTGTTGAGATACATTGTTGGGGCAGTTGATTTTGGCCTTGACTATATCAGAGGTGATGGGGTCAGTTTGGTCGGCTACACCGACTTAGACTGGGCAGGATGTGCCACTGACACGAAAATCACCTCAAGGTGTTGCTTTGGTTTGGGGTCAACACTTGTTTCCTGGTTCAGTCGGAAGGAGAAGTCAGAGTTCGGCCGAGGCAAAGTACATGGTGGCCAGTTACGAGGCCATTTGGCTTCGTAAGATGTTGGTATGATTATTTGGTCAGGAGATGCCATTGACCATCATACACTGTGATAATCAAAATTGTATCAAACTCTCTGAGAATCCATTTTTCCATGACCGGTTGAAGCACACTGAGATCAGGTATCACTACATCTGTGATTGGGTTCAGAGAGGGGCAGTGCAGTTATAGTATATATCAACTGACAAGCAGATTGCAGACATCCTCACCAAGGCCCTGCCAAGGGGCAAACATGTCTACTTCAGAGACAAGATGGGCTTGGTGAGAAACACCTTCCTCGGTAAGAGGGAGTGTTGAGATTATGTACCTTGGGAGGTGTTCCCCATGTGTTTGTGAGCTCCTAAACACATGTGGGAAGTACTATGTACTTTTTGCCCTGTACTTTATGTCTAATTTCACTTTGACTTAGGAGATTTAAGTCAAAAGTGAAATTTGGTCATTTATGTCTAAATGACTATTAATTCACTTGGTGGGTGAATTAGGAGACATAAAGTGAACTTAGGGAACTTAACCCAAAGTGGGTTTTTGAGTGAGATTCTTTTGGAGAGATCTCAACCTTTGATTAGACTTGAGATGGGATGATCTCAGCCATTGATCATTTAGGTTTCCTTATGGAGGTTCAAGAGGGGCGCAAAGGAGGATGGAGAGCTCATTCCTTCATTTGTTCACTTGGAGAGTTTGGGAGAGAGTATGATGATGAGGTTTCAGGCATTTGGTGAGGCTAGCTTGGGCGTTCCCTTCCATGGAGATAGCCAGCAGACTTAGGGCCTTGTTTATTTATTGAGGAGCTTCCAGTTCTGAGGAGGGCGCAATTGGTGAGGAGGGCGCATCATCAGTGGGGAGGACTTAGAGAGCTCAGATTGTAGTGAGGTCTATTTCAGAGGGAGGCTACACTTCAGTATCAGAGTACTGTGGAGGGGTTTCTTGTTCAGAGCTTCCAGTTGGCATTTGGCTCTATTTCAGTGGTCTTGACAACATTTCTGAGGGCGCACCATCCTAGGGCGCTCTTGTTTCATTTGGACTTGTGTTTCAGCTTGGATCAAGCTACTATTGTATCAGGTTCATCTATATTGTGTACTTGTTGTATTCCACCATCTTTTCTCCTCATATATAGACATATATTCCAAACTGGTTTTCCCCGGGGGGGGTTTATCCACGGTCATGTTGACCAAAAATACCTGTGTTCAATTTCATGTATGTTAGAGTGTAGAACTACTGTATTTTCAGCTGTAAAGATCTCTAGGTGTGTTACATTTATTTTTGTATGCATGTGTTAACCCTTGGTGACTAAAAATACATGCTAGAGCACCTAAATTGTGAATGTAACCGTAACAAATCAGCAAGAAGTTCTTGAACTGTTGGCTGTCCTAAAACAGCAGAAATACCTTCATTGACAGTTGAAACTTAGAGCCAACTTGAGGTCAAAGACAGACCTAGTTGGCAGCTTGATAGGACCTAGAAAATCTTCAAAATAATCATTCAAAAAATATTTGGTCCATACATAAATTATCGTTATGAAACTTAGATAGCGATCCCACCAACTACAACTGGATGAGATGTAGTCATTAATTACAAATCCATTACGACAGAATGAAGAAACTAATTACAAATCCATCGTGATAGAATGAAGAAACTATGTATCAAAGGGATTGACAGATAAATCAGGCTTGCTACTGAAATTAGTCTCTCAAAAAACACTAAAGAGCCACACTATACTTAAAACATCAATCCATGGAATTATAGTCTCAACACATAAATGGAGTTCGAACAAACAGGTTCATAGCAAATACTGCCTCCAGCTCATGAGGCTAGAGATAAAATTATTCTTCATACATTACAGTTGAAAAAGGAAGACTATTCATGAATTATATGATGTTGGAATTACACCAAAGTATACCATGTACAAGTCCAAATAGTATGTATGCCAAAGTGAATGTTCATTTTCCAAGTGGGCAAGCTTAAAGAAGGATCTGTCATCTGATATAATGATGCGGAACTCAGACAAGGGTTGTCGTCTGTCAGTTTCACGCAAACAGGATTGCCTGAACATATATAAGTGGCATTCTTCAATAGCCTTAACTTTGCCATGCATTTAGTATCAATAGCACAAATATCATTCTGCAATGTGAGCCCATTACATGTCACAGTGATACACACCAAAAAGTGAAACATTGCATATTTTTCTGCTGTTCCAGTTTTAGATTCCAATGATGGCCTATCTTTTGTTAAAAATGCCTGTGACCACCAGTAGAGGCATCAATGTCCTTTGCAATAGCAAGAAGATATTATTGATGCGACTACACAAAAACTTCACGCCCCTGCCAAATTATGTTGGAACTCAGCCAAAACCAGTAAACACAGTCAGGAATAGAACAATTAGTGAGAAATAGAGTAGAAAAACAGTGTGTTTTAACTTTCAGTTGATCACAACTGCAAAAGGGACCATTCTGACCTACCAGAAGAGCCACAAGTCAAATCTAACCCAGGAAATGATACTTGAATCAGTAATATGCCAGCTTCATCTAAGATAAGGTGGTCATAAAGAAATTGCATTCACCTATAAGGCTATAGACAAGTTCGGCGCCTCGCTCTTTTATAAAAGCAATATCACACACTTCTTTGTGATAGAGCTAATATAGTCTAATGGTCATATTGTGGTATTTGCAAGGTGGTAGAATTAGCTAATAAAGTGACTTCGGCATAATGTCATAAAGTCATATGCCACATTAATAAATAAAGTTAAGGCATGTAAAGGGCTAATTAGATTTAGTTATTAATTGATTCATTGATTCCTCTGCAACAGAAACTTTTATATTGTTGTTTTCTGGAATCATTGCTTCATGATTTTGTAATATCAATGTTTTAGACCTTAGTATGTCATGTCAATTGCACTGAGAAATCAGCATCAGCGGAGGATTTCCATAAATCTAAACACCATATCTGCCCTGAGGACCATTAAAGTGATTGCAAAAATTGATCACTTATGAGGCACTAAAAATAGAAAAACACTCCAATAACTTGAATCAAGATGATAGTGCTAAAATTTAAAAATGAACAATGCTTGGAAACTGGTTATTCACCATCTTAAATGGAATACCAATTAGCATTCCAATCGAGATGATGGTGCCAAAATGAATGAGGCTTGCAAACCAGTTACTCACCGTCTTAAACGGAATGCCAACTAACATTATAAAGCAGTAGAACTTGTGCATGTTTTTCCAAGCAATATTTATCCACGATTAAAGTCTCCACTTAAATTCATCAATGATGTACACATCCCAAAGATGGACCTGACATACTAAGGTCCAAAGCTTTGATATTACAAAATCTTGATGCAGCAATTCCAGAAAATGGCAATAGAATATATTTAAATTTTATTTATGTCTTAAGCTAATGTTGGTTTTACATGGGATTGAGACAGATGAGTTTTGTGTACTACTTTCACATTGAATTATACTATCAACTCTTTTTAGTTACTCTCTCTACAACTTTATATTTGAGTGTGCCATAATTCAGTATGGCATCAAAGCCATCTGGAGGTTAAAACCCAGCATTAAGACATTTAAGTAATAGTAAGGATTAAAATCATTATGAGCACATCAACATGGGGAATAGAATATCACAATAAACGGAAATCAAACACATAAAGAAAAGCAAGATAACTCGAGAGAGTTCTCCGTATTGCCTTGCACAAAAGAGAAGCCTTCTTATAAAGGATTACATATTAGATAAGTCAATCCACTTTATGGATGTAGGATAGACCGAGAAACACACTAAAGTGAAATAAAACATAAAAGCATAATAGAACCTCCAACGACTTTATTAATGCCTATGTCTAATGTCTAATTGACCATAATTATAATCCGACATTTACCTGAACACCCTACTTTAAGGATCAATCTACTAACTACACATAAAGGGTCAATAGATCCATCCTCTACAAGTTGTCTGATGAAGTGACAATGTGTTTCAACATGCTTAGTACATTCGTGGAAGAGTGGATTCTTGGTTTGTTTGAGCACCCCTTGATTGTCACAGAACAAGGGAGTCATCTATGTCTATTGCATCTTCATGTCTAAAAGCATCCTCCTGAGCCAAACTGCCTCACGTGCTCCTTTCAATGCTCCTTCATATTCTACTTCAGTTGATGAAAGGACTACTGCATACTGTGTCTTGCCAGTCCATGTGACTGCACTTGTGCCAAGGTTGAACATATATCTAGAAGTGGATTTTCTATCATCCATAGAACTTGCCCAATCTGAATCTGTATACCCACACAGCAAAGGGTCTTTGCTTCTATTGCACAGAACGCCAAAGTCAAGTATCCCTTTCACATATCTCAACAACCTCTTTGCTGCAATCCAATGTTCTACTTTTGGCGCTGACATGAACCTAGAAATGATGCTCACAACATAGCTCAAATCGGGCTTAATGGTTATAAGGTATATCAAGCTCCCCACTAGTTGCATGTAGATTGATTCATTAACTGCCTTAGATTCAGTCTTGGTTAAAAGCTTCAACGCTTTCTCCATAGGTGTAGACAAGATTTCAGAATCTATCATTTTGAACCTATTGATAAAACTCTTGGCATATCTTATTTGTGAGACAAAAATGCTGCTGACTGTTTTCCAAACTTCTACACCTAAGAGTAATGTAGGAGGACTAGATTAGTTACGTCAAAAGCTTTACTCATATTAGATTTGATCTATTCGATAGCACTTGCCTTACTACCTGTTGACCGCCTATCCAACTAGGGGATCAACTCCATGTGCCATGAAGATATGCATCATCAGATGCTAATATGTCGAAGATAGATTGGTTCTACTGGGCAATTTATGCCTCCAGCACATATTTTTGTAAACGAAATTTCCGCACCCCTGCATGGGTTAATAATGTAATAGGTCTGCATGGATCATAGTTAGGTCAGTTACCTTGGGATGGGCTCATTGGGAGAGTTCCTTTTGCCAAGGGTTTTTTATCCTCAGGTTATTAATTGGGGTTTTCAGCCTTATTAATTTCCCTTGAGTTTTTCCCTCACACCAGCAATAATTCCTCCAAAGTGGTGAATGGCGTTCTAATGGAGCTATCCTTTGGTAACTATTGTTTAGGAATGATGTAAATGACCATGCATGACATCTTAGAAAGTTTCGTGAAATTTCGTCAAGTCTAGATAGGTTTTTTTTAATTAATTAAATTAATTAAATTTTCCTAAGGGTGGAAGTTTAATTATTTAATTAATTAATTTTTTTTAGCAAATATTGTAAAAACTAGGTCCTTGGTCTTTTGCTATGGGTATTTGTGCTCAAAAGAAATGGAAAGACACCCCCTACACCCTTGGACCAAGTTTCAGCTCAGTCGGACAACTTTTGCTAATTGTTCGTCCACCAGGAGTCTCAGTCAGTCAAAACAGCAATTTTAATTGCTAAGTCATGACATAGTCAAAATGTCATTTTTGTAAATTATGAGTTAAATGGGTAATGTAATGTTGGAAAAGGGTGAGAGAGATGATTCCTAACCTACCCAACACACCTCCTAACTTTTACACACCCCCTTACACACTCACTCACTAAACCCTCATGCCCCCTAGGGGGATTTGCGCCCCCCTTCACATAGAAACCTTTGAAACACCATTTATTTGAGTTGTGGGCCCCTCCCATGAGTAGTGTGCCCTTCCTAGCCTACCACCTCACTAGTTGCTTGGCCCCACACTCCACATCACTCATCCACCTCACCTATCCATGCCCAAACCCTAGATGGTGCGCCCCTCTCCTTGGGATTCCCTCTTATGGCTGGAATGTAACACTTGGCTTTGATCTAGGAGGGGTCGTTTTGCCTCTTTGGGTATAAATACAGCCCCTCCCTCACTCATTTCTTCACCATTATTTGAGCTAGTGTTATGCTATTGAATTTTCACCCCTCTCTCTCTCTCTTGTTCACATTACATCCATCCATTTTTCTCTTGAGAGTATTGGAGCAACTTGTTGCTGCATCACTCTCCCTTTTGGATTAATAAGAAGCTTTGGAGGATTTGGAGTAACCAAGAGTAGTCTGGTTTTCTTCTTGCACATGAGGTGACATTGTGATTTTTTGCATCTTGTGTAGTATTGAGTAGATTCTTGGGTAAAGTAGTTTACTTGGGTAGTTCATCAATAGTAATATTGTTGATCTATATATGTTGGGTAGCTGGTAGTGTGAAGTATTTCATGTTGTTAGCTTATTCAGCCATATTATCTACTTGTATGTCTCACATTTTGTTGAAGTTTTGCAGGTTTTGCCTCTATGGTGTTGTTGGGATAGCCTCAAGGAGGAGTCTACCCTCAAGGCCTATTCAAACTCCATACTTCTTCTAATATGATTTTCTGTTTAATTCCATTACATATTTCAATTAGCTAACCATCATAGATAGGTCATCTAAATCATATTTTTACTTGGAGATTTTATGTGAAAAAATTCTGCCTAAAAAACAGAAAATTTTCTTAACCTTTTTGTGTTGTGCAGCATCTCCAGCAAGCAATAGCTTGCTGGTTTTTGTAGGTTCTTATCAAGTACAAAGGGTTATGCTGGCAAATTCGGTCACACAACACTCCAAAAGAGCCTCCTTTCAGTGGGTAACGAATCTCTTCTTTCTCCTACTCTTTTTTAGTATTCTAGCAAGCCCCTTGGAAGTTCCCTTGAGGCTTGCATTCTCTTGTGTTTAGTTTCATCTATTGTAAGTTATTTTTACAAACTATTTTTGCCTACACCTTGGGAGAGAGATTGGCTTAGCCAACCCCCCAAAATCGTATGGCTGGGGCTTAGTTTATTTTCGGCATTTGTTATTCTTTTTGCCCCACTTGTCATTAGGAGAAGGTTGTGTGACTAGTTTTGTTTTAAGAGTAGTTGTTCTTTTACATTCCAACCCTCTTTGGAACAACAAAGGTAGGCTTGCCTCCACCTTGTGCCATTGCGAGTGGTTTGCTTTCATTCTTCAAGTATCTTATATAATTGCCTGCACCTTGGGTGAGACATCCCCAATATCGTATGGCTAGATAAGTATGTGTTGATGATTGTCTTATGCTCATATGGTTAAAATATTCTAGGAGTAGATATCATACACATCACTATATCTTAGCTTAAGCCCTTGTTGACTGCCTCTTCAACTAGGGGGTCAACTCCATGTACCATGAAGATATGCATCAAGAAATGCGAATATGTCGAAGACTAATTGGTTCTATAGGGCATTTTTTGCTCCAGCACACAGTTTTGTAAGCGGGATTACCGCACCCCTGCGCGGGTTTATAATGTAATGGGTCTACATGGATCATATTAGGTTAGTTGCCTTAGGGTTTCTTCATTAGGAGAGTTCCTTTCGCTAAGTGTTTTTTTATCCTCGGGAGGTTAATGTGGCCTAACCAGCCGGGTTAATCTCCCTTGATTTTTTCACTCCCACCCAATAAATCCTCCAAAGTGGTGAAAGGCATTCTAGTGAAGTCATTCCTAGGTAGCTAGTGTTTAGGAATGATGTAAATGACCATGTAAGACAGCACGCGAAATTTCGCGGAATTCCATCAAGTATAGCTAGGTTTTTTTTAAGGTTCCGAGTTAATTCATTAATTAATTCTAGGTAATCAATGTAAAATTTCGGTCCCAGGAATTTGATAGGGGTATCTGTACTCAAAAGAAAGCTAATGAGACCTCCTACACCCGTGGACCAAGTTTCAACTCAGACGGACAAGTTTTGCTAGGTTGTTTGTCCACTTAGGAGTTTTTCGGAAAAATGGCAATTTTAATTGCCAAACCCAAAACATGGAAAAATGTAAATTTTGTAATAGTGGTCCAAATTAGATGAAGTAAGTGGCAAATAATGATGAGAGATACCCCACCTAACATTTCCTAACCATTACCCACCTTTTAAACCCACCTTTAATTATTAATTAATCTTTGATTTATTTCCCACTTTGAATTCACGTCCCTTTCCCCACGTGAGCATGTAATAATTCTTTGACAGCAGTGACAGCAGGTCAGCTGGGATACTGGATTTAGTACACATGGATGTGTGTGGGCCCATGGCTCGAAAGTCCTTGAGTGGTTGTGAGTATTATCTCACATTTATTGATGACTACTCAAGGAAGACTTGGATCTATTTCCTGAAGGCCAAGAGTGAGGTCTTCGTACGGTTCCAAGAGTTCAAAGCTCTTGTGGAGAACTAGTCGGGAAAGGGGATCAAAGTCTTGCGGTCGGATAACGGAGGAGAGTATTCCTCAAGACAATTTGTAGACTTCTGTGCACAGCATGGCATCAGGAGACAAATGACCGTACCTTACAACCCCCAGCAGAACGGGGTTGCCGAGAGGAAGAACCGGGCCATTACCGGTGCAGCAAGATCCATGTTGCATGATCAGAGTTTGCCTTTGTACTTGTGGGCAGAGGCATGTGCTACTGCAGTTTATCTACAGAACAGGAGCCCCCATATGATTTTGGGGAAGATGACTCCTGAGGAGGCCTTCACTGATAGGAGGCCCGATGTCAAGCATATCAGGATCTTTGGATGTTCGATTTTCTCTCATGTCCCCTCGGAGAGGAGGACAAAGCTAGACCCCACAGCCCAGTAGGGGATTCTCGTTGGATACTTAGAGGTGTCGAAAGCCTATCACATCTACATTCCGCCACTTAGGAAAGTGGTGGTGAGCAGAGATGTTAGATTTGAGGAGGATAGGGCTTTTGCGAGATCTCTTGAGTCGAGAGTTGGAGTTGAGGATGATGCAGAGTTGCCAGTTACAATCTCAGAGGGAGCACAGCCTCAACAGTAAGGTACACCAGTATCTGCGGTGACAGGGTCACCATGCACAGCTTCAGGGTCACAGTCAGAGCATGTTCAGTCAGATGGGGCACAGACTTCAGAGGGAGTACAGACTTCAGGATCGCAGAGTGTTGAGGCGAGTCCTGAGGCCATTACTCTTGGGAAGAGAGACCTTGTTTCTCCATTGACCACTTCAGGGAAGACGAGACCTAGATGGTTTCAGGAGACCCTAAAGGAGGCCAGGGAGAATGTAGAGGAGCCCAAGAGTCAGATTAGACAGAGGAGGCCACCAATCAGATTGGGAGCATACTTAGCACTTGTGACGAGTATCAGGGATACTGAGCCACAGACTTTTGCGCAGGCAGTGGACCATCAGGTCTGGAGAGAGGCCATGGTCGAGGAGTATGACTCCATTGTGCGCAATGATGTCTGGGAT
>ML794860.1:213589-247833 GCA_009831015.1 Picea engelmannii | reverse complement strand
CACGAGGCTTCTCACAGATTGAGGGAGTCGACTATGATGAGACTTTCGCACCAGTTGCGAGATACACTTCTATCAGGACTATCATTGCCATAGCAGCAGAGATGGGTTGGCGCATTCATCAAATGGATGTGAAAACCGCATTTATGAATGGCTTTATTGAGGAGGAGATGTACATAGAGCAGCCACAGGATTTTGAGGTGAGTGACAGAGAAACTCACATGTGCCTTCTGAGAAAGGCACTATATGGACTGAAGCAAGCTCCCCGAGCTTGGTATTCACGGATTGATACTTATTTGCTTCAGATGGGCTTCGAGAAGAGCGATGCTAAACCGAACCTTTATTTCATCATTAGGGGTGAGGACACGCTCATTCTCATTTTGTATGTGGATGATCTGTTCATTACTGGAGCCGAGGATCTCATAGCTGAGTGCAAGTTGGGACTTGCATCAGAGTTTGAGATGAGTGATATCGGATTGATGCACTACTTTCTGGGTATGGAGGTATGGCAGGAGGAGGGTCACATATTTCTCGGGCAGTGGAAGTATGCAGCAGATATTCTGAGCAGATTTCAGATGGAGGACTGCAGACCTATGTCTACACCTATGATCACCAACTGGAAGAAGCTTAGTGCCTCAGATAGCCAGTTGGTGGATGCCACAGCATACAGGCAGTTGATCGGTTCACTTATGTATCTGGTTAACACCAGACCAGATATATGTTTTGCCCTGAACACACTCAGCCAGTACATGGTTGCGCCGAGGAGTGTTCACATGGTTGGAGCAAAACACATCTTGAGATATGTTGCTGGGACAGTGGACTTTGGCCTAGACTATGTCAAGGGAGATGAAGTCAGTTTGGTTGGCTACACAGATTCAGATTGGGCAGGATGCGTTGCTGACAGGAAAAGCACCTCAGGGTGCTACTTCAGTTTGGGGTCGGGACTTGTTTCTTGGTTCAACCGGAAGAAGAAGTCAGTTGCTTTGAGTTCGGCCGAGGCAGAGTACATGGCAGCCAGTCAGGCCAGTTGTGAGGCCATTTGGCTTCACAAGATGCTGGTTGGTTTATTCGGTCAGGAGATGTCTACGACTGTCATTCACTGTGATAATCAAAGTTGCATAAAACTCTTTGAGAATCCAATGTTTCATGACCGATCGAAGCATATTGAGATCAGGTACCACTTCATTCGTGATTGGGTTCAGAGAGGGGCAGTTCAGTTGCAGTATATATCTACAGATGATCAGGTAGCAGATATTCTCACCAAGGCCTTGCCAAGGGGCAAGCATGTCTTCTTCAGAGACAAGATGGGCTTGGTGAGGAACACCTTCCTCAGTAAGAGGGAGTGTTGAGATTTGTACCTTGGGAGGTGTTCCCCATGTGCTTTTGACCTCCTTAGCACATGAGGGAAGGACATGACACTTTGTACCTTGTACTTTTGTCTATTTTCACTTTGACTTTGGTTAAAGTGAAATTTGGTCACTTTTGGCATAAAGTGATTATTAATTCACAAAGGGGTGAATTTTGAGACATAAGTGGACTTAGGAAACTTAACCCAAAAGTGGGTTTATGATTTAGGGATGCATGGGGAGATCTCAACCATTGATTATATTGAATCTCCACCATTGATCTCTAGGTTTCCTAATTGAGGTCTAAGAGGGCACAAAGGGTCTAAGGAGGGCACATTCTTCATGGAGAGTTTTGTTTGTTGTGAGAGGAGCACTGGAGCTATGGAGATGAGATCAGTTGCATGAGGATTCTTGAGGGAGGCCGCTAGCATTCCTTGTGGGAGGCTTGGAGCAGCTTGCTTCATTTATTTACTGGAGCTATTCTACTTCAGAGAGGGGCGTATTAGCTTGGCAAGCTAATTCATTCCTGGGGATATCTAGCCATCAGATTGCAGTGAGGTCAGTTGCAGAGTGAGGACATCTACTGGAGCTTCATTCCTGTGGAGGGGTTTTCAAATCTGACATCACAGTTGGCAGTTGGAGCAAATTCAGTGGCTCTGGCAGTTTGCATGAGGGGCGCACCATTCTGGGGCGCATTCTATGGATTTGAGCTTGTATATCTTCTCTGTTGGAGTTGCTATTGTATCAGGTTATATCTTGTATTGTGTTTACTGTAACCCTTCATTTGATTTCTTCATATATACACATAGATCTCAAACTGGTTTTCCCCGAGGGGGGTTTGTCCAGGGTCATGTTGACCAAAAATACCTGTGTCTACAAATGCATGATATTAGTTCTTAGATCTGTTCATAATCAGCAGTAAACGATGTATTAGGTGTGTTATGTTTATTTGAGTTGCATGTACTAATTTTTATGACAAAAACAACATGTTAGAGCACCCAAATTGAGAACATAACCGTAACAAATCAGCTTGAAAGTATTTGAACTGTTGGCTGTTATAAAACAGCAGAAAACTAAACAAGAAGACGGTGAAATTTAGAGCCTTCCTTTGGTCAAAGACAGACCAAGAAGGCAAGTTGATAGGACCTAGAATTTTCACAGTATGTATATGACTTGTTTATTACAGGTGCAAAGAAGCTCATTGCAAGGTGCAAAATTGACATGGAAATTGAGTTTGAGATGAAATACATCAGCGTGATGCATTACTTCTTGAGTTTGGAGGCTTGACAGAGACCAAGGGAGATTTTCCTTGAGCAGGGTAAATATGCAGTTGAGATCCTGAGAGGTTTCTGATGGAGGACTGCAAACCTGTGGCCACACCCATGATCACTAATATAAAGAAGGTGACAGCTTTAGATTCAAAGTTGATGAATCTTGTTGACTTGGTAGTCGGCACCTCCTTCGGGACTCGTGACATGGTTTAACATCCTCCCATGGATCCGTTATATCTGGCAGTTGTATTGGAAACTAACAAGTCGGCCTTTTGGTTTAACATCAAACGTGATACAACAATTGGTATCAAAGCGAAAGGTCGCAGGTTCAAGTCCACTCGATTGGTGCCGAGTACCTCAGTTAGTGTTGAAGGGGAGATTCACCTCACTTGAGACTCCCAATATGATAGATGATGACCAATTACCCCGAGAGTCTTTTCATTGCATGCTAACCAATTTATTTTTCTATAAATGTACATGTATATAAAATTGTAGTTGAAAGGGGACCAGAGATTAATACATAACACCTTGACTAGGATTTATACTTTCATTCCAAATCTACAAGCTTTATCAATCTAAAATATCATTTCCCCTATTGAAGTGAAAATAGACTATCATAAGGCCAGTAATAAACCAAAAAACATTATGATCCCACGATATCAGAAAATTTTGCAATGCCATCAAATGGCACTGTTTTTCTTGCATACACTAGTGTTGCAATAGAGCACTATCATTCCTGTCTAAATGGGTTGGACAACAAATATGAACAAACGAGGTAATTTCAATGAGTGATGAAGGCTCGATACTTGGAGACACGCATTATCAATCAACCATACAAAACTAAAGGAGTATGGGTATAACAGGGAATACAAAGACCAATGACAAAGTGTCTTAGACAATAGGTCCCAATAAAAACTCACATGAATATAAAGGATGCAAAAAATAATCAGAAATATATTTTATTTCCCAAAAATTAATGTCTGTTTCAATCCGATGTTCTTCAAGTAATATTTGCAAACACTGTGTATAGTATTCAAGGACCCATTCGTTGAGCACCTTATCCATGCCGATAAATAATTCAATGATTTATATGTCCGAAAATCAACAATTTAAGACAGAGAACAAATTCTCAATTGTAAAATCAAGTTCTAAAAAAGAAAACGTACCAGAAGATTTTTCAAGCCATCAGCAAGCCACCTACGACAAAACTTCTCTATATTTGATATTAATCTGTCACCATCATTGAAATCAACTTAGAATTTCTAGTCAGAAGGAATTAGAACTATACTTAATAGAAGCCCTTCATCAGCACAAAATATGAGTATAACCAGGATAGTAAAACATCTTACAAAGATAACTTGGAAACTTATTCCATTAAAAATCTCATACCTTTCCCATGTAGATGCAGTAGTGAAATCATTAAAACCTTCTAGCTGAAATGACAAACAATCCAAGGCATGTTGTTATGCAAAAAGTGTAAGTAACAAACACAACATTAAAAAGCTCCAGATAACAACCTAAACCAGAATAATGCCGAAATATTTGAAAAATAAGCGATGGGAATATTTTTTCATCATCCTCCTATACGCAAATGATATTGTCCTTTTGAAGGTTTTGGACTTGATCTATGAATAAAAACACCTGATCTATGAATAATGAAGACACATTAACTTCTAATTCATTTCTAAAGTTACCTGTTTAACTTTTTCATTATTTTAAGAAAAAAAATCTCTAGAAAACCTCACAGCCTCTTTTTCAAGGGGCCAAACTATGAGAAAGTATGAACAGTTTTGCTCAAGAAAGAGACGCAGCTTCTTGAAGATGTTTTAAGACCAATTCATTGCCCATGGAGTAGCTCAGGATTTTCCATTATCTCAGATGGATGGAATGATAAGGCGTTGGCCATTGATCAATGTCATTGTGGCATCACCAAAAAGAGCAATGTTCTTAAAAGTGGAAGAATATTCAAGGGAGGTAAAACATAGTAAGTTCATTGCCGAAATTTTAGTTGCTACTATTGAACAAGGAAGCCCAACCAATGTGGTGCAAGTTATTACAGATAATGCACCTATTTACAAAGTCACGAGCTTGATTGTTGAAGGTAGGTATAATACATTTCTTGGACCCCTTACATTCCCCATAATTTATCTGATTTTAGAAGAGTCTGAGGCTAAAACTCCATGGATTAAGAAGTTCACAAGGCAAACTAGGAACATCATAAAGTTCATCACCAACCACCACTAGTCTCAAGTAATGTGTCAAGAATACTCCAAATTGGAGTTGCTCCAAGTTGCTAAGACAATATATGCCTCAAACTCCATCATGTTGTGTTGCATCGTTGAGGTCAAATTTGCACTAATGAGAATGGTGGTGGGTGTGAATTGCACTAAGTGGAGACAGGAAAATTCAGAGGGGAAGTATGGTGCATAGGCAGTTGATCGATGAGGATTGATGGAGAGATTTCTTACTCAAGTTTACATTACATGCATTTGAGCTTCTTCAACAGGCAGACATAGAAAAACCTTTGGGAGAGATTTATAATGGCATGGATACCATGATTGAGAAAACTATGGAGATTATTACGTAGGAGGCTCCCTCTCTCATTTTTGTTGATGTTGATTTTCCAAAGCTTGTGAGGTCCATCATTGTTCAAAGGTGGAATGGCTTCAACGCTCCACTACACACTTTGGCACGGGCTTTAACTCCAAATTTTATGATGAAGACCTCATTGCTCAAAACAATGGGAAGTAGAAGGGCCGACATAAGGATAGGTAGGTGGCCAATGGAGTGAAGAAAGCCTTCCAAAGGTTGTTTCCAAATTCTATACAAACTGACGAGGAAATAATTTGTTTGTTTTGTTGCTAGATTGGAAGATTATTAAAATATGATCCAGTGCAACATTTTGCTTTCCAAGGTTGACTACAATTTCAAAATTGTATTCTTGAAACAAGAGTATCCATCTACACTTGCGTCCGTCTAGCACATGTTTACTCACCAAATATTTCAGTGCAAAATGGTCTGTGAAGAACTTAAAATGATTTGCTAGCAAATAGTGTCTAAACTTCTAAAGCGGGTACACCATAGCTAATCCTTCCCTCTGCGTTGTGGTGTAGTTCTTTTTTTCATTGGAGAGCTGCCAGCTAGCAAAAGAAATTGGCTGGACTACGTTTCCTTCACTAGGCTGTGCCAAAACAACTCCTATTGCAATACCCAAAACATCCATATGTACATGAAAAGTTTTTGACCATTTTGGGAACACTTGTATAGACACACTTACCAGGTTGAAGGCTGTCTAACATAATTCAGTCCATACAAATCTATTTTTCTTCTTCAACAGCTTCCCCAACAGGGCAATACTTGCAGCATAATTCCTTATAAATTCTGTAGTAACCAGTGTGTCCAAAGTTGCATGCAAGGAATTTATGCTTGCTGGAGGTGACTATCAATTATTGAAGAAATCTTGGGTTGGTCTACTAACAATGCATCTTTACACACCACTTGATGCAACAGAACTCCAAATGGTGTGTAAAATATAAATTTCTTCCAATTCAAAGAGATCTCCAGTTGTCTGCACTTTTCAAACATCAACCTTAAAACATGTATGTGATCCTTCAACATACTATAATCATTTTGTGTGCTGAGAAATGAGCAAGGAAAGGAGGGAAGGACTCTCGTTATTTTTCTATTCAACAGATCAAGGAAACGAAATGTTTCCCGACTTCAACCAGAGAACAATAACATTCAGACCCATGAAGCCAATTACCTCAATGAAAAAAAAGCACTGAATTTTTGCAAGATACGAGAGCATGCTTGACATTGCTTACTTGGTTAAGAAATATTTGATCAATTCACTAGAGCAAAGTTACTAGACTGGACTGAGAGAATGACTCATCAAGGCCAAAGAGTATGAACTGACTTACACTATGGACATTGGAAACACTACAGAGAGAAGGTATATTTTTCAATAAAATGAAAATCTGTGGGATTGTGGTCTAGTGGTTGAGAAGAGACGTTATCATAATAATGACCCAAGTTCAAACCCCAGCGAGCACAGAGCTCTGATCATGTGTATGAGTTGGCTGGGTTTGACAACCCCACGTTAACGTGGGCTTTTACTGCAAAACAACTTTACAATGTCCAATATAGTTCAATTTTTCAATATTCATTTCAAAGTAAATGATACTGCAATCTACAAAATGCCATGGATTCTGGACTATTGACAGATTTGCTGGTTCTCTGCTGTGAAATCGTGTAAAAAAACAAAATAAGTTCTTTATTTCGTGTCTGCATACACAGATGATTGAGTTTGTTTGCAAGACTCGCGAAGAGTCTAATAACACTGCATTGGTGAGAGTGAACACTCGAAGAAAACCAAATCACCAGTGCCACACAGGGCAATGATAAGCACAGTCAATCACCACAAATCGACGTTTGCAAAACGCGTGCAACAAAACCATCCAAAAATGGAAAGTGGATCCTTTTGGGGGTGGGGAGATGATTTGGAGAGTTTACGCTAAGTCACCGGGACCGTTATAAGTGAGCTCATAAGGAGATGGACTGTGATCGAAAATTCGTCCGCGCCCCGCATAGTTCTCACAGACATGGTGATAAAAGTGGGTCTGAAAACAGTGTTGAAATAAATTATGTACTTCGTGGAATCAGTATACTGGACTGATTATCTAATGTCAATGGTGAATTATCGTCTAAGTCACAAATTCTCATTTTCAAATCATCTGTATACTGGACGGATGATCTAATGTCAATTGTGAATCATCGTCTAAGTCACAAATTCTCATTTTCAAATCTATGTTCTGCAGATCTACTACATTTAGGGTTTATAGCGACAAATTCTGTCAAATTGGATGATAGATAGCCGAACAAGGGTAAATTGAAAGGGGAAAAAGATGACGTACCTCGTCTGCCCCCGCCTCTTCTGTAACCGACGAAGAAGCTATCGAATATTCAGAGGTTTGTGCCGAAGAATACCGCTGCTCCATACCACCACTGTCAATGTGAAAAGGAGGAGGACAAGTGGACTTTGGATTGGACCTTGTGAGATGCTTGCCTTATATATGTTCGTTTTTTTCAATTCTCGAGTTTTTACCCCGTTTAGTATGAAGGAACCGTTCCTCCTTTAGCCCTTTTGACCTATTTTTTTGAGTGAGGTTATCGTAGTGTGAGGTGTTATCTTAGTTGGATTTTTTTTATGGCTTTGTTTTAACAAGTTTATAAACTTAAGATTTTTTAAAAATATCAAAATTCAAGATTTTTTTTAAATATCAAAATACTAAGGGTGTAAGTTTAGCTTATGTTTTTTAAAATATCAAAATATTAATAAAAATATCAAAATTCAAGATTTTTTAAAAATATCAAAATACTAAAGTTGTAAGCTTAGCTTATGTTTTTTAAAATATCAAAATACTAAGGGTGTAAGCTTAGCTTATGTTTTTTAAAATATCAAAATACTAAGGGTTGCTCCTGGCTTACCCCAAGAACTACTACAACCAAGTCACATCATTTTTGCTTGTGGGTGCCTTTCCCAATATGCGTAACTTTCCCTGATTGGCACTACCTGACTAGCACAATGTGTTTGGCGCATGACCTTAAAACGGGTGCATCATAAGTAAGTATTGTGATTCATCCCTTCAATCCAATCGATGTAGGAACCTTTTGTTCTGTATCGATAAGTGAGTTGGAGGGTCGAGGGTATAGGGCGGAGGGTAAAGTTGGAGGGTCAAGGGTACTTCCTTCATTGCTTTTCACTTACAATGTTCAGTACTTTTATGTTAATTCCATGAATAAAAACATTATTAGTGGTGTCAAAGGGTTGAACAATCTAGCAGCAGCACAAGATTAGTGATTCTAAAAACCTTTTTCATCTCACTAGCTTCTGAGCTTAGAGGTAGTTACCTTAGACCTTCATATACCTTCTGCACATTCTAAGAGGAGATAGGAGTCAATATTAACTTATATTCGTGATCAGTTGATTGATTACTTTTGAGCAATCAACTTTTAGCTCCTTCCTCTATATAAGTGGTGTGTATATATAAATAATAGAAAAAAATATATTAACAAAAAATAATAACAATTAAATATTTTTAATTGGGATTTTTTAAAACAATTTTTATAATTACAAAATTTTCTTTCTTTTCTTTATTTAATTATCATCTAAATTATATTATAGGATGTGAGTAACTGTTTAATTTATAGAAAACACTAAAATAATGAAAAATTGTTTAAAAAAAATTAAAGTAACAAGGTTTACTTTAGATATAAATTGTTTAAAAAAGATTAAAGTAACAAGGTTTACTTTAGATATATGTGAGAATAGCAATTGTTAAACTTGCAATAAAAGTTTTGTTTAGTTGCATCACTGCTATCACACTTGTCTTATGGTCGATTTGTTACATGGCAATCTCCTTGCAAGTAAATGTGGTCAAAGTTTCCTCATTAGAGGGTGGCCTCATCCATATAATTAAAGTTTCAAGTGGTTGTCAAAGTTCTTTCGTTGTACACATTTTCGCACTCATTCTTACACCATTTGCATAAAATTCTCGCAAACTATCCCTATGTTCAACGATATTTATCTTCTTTCGACATTGCCTTGATTTTTTTTCCAAATGTTAAGATTTGTAAACCCAACTTAAGCCAGATTAGCACATGGTGTGGTCAATGGGCTAATATATTGATTGTTTTGAAGTTGGCATGTTTTTAAGAAGCATATTAGAGTGGCTAGCACATTATAACTAGTGTATGGATTGTTGTCAACTATCAAATTAGATATGTTTCGTCGGAATCAATTTTTGTTAAATCGTCATAATCATTATCATCCTCGACAATACCCTATTCATTAACAGATCTACAGCTCTGCAAAATAATTACAAATCTTATTCATGTCAAACATCATTATTTAATTTTATATTAAAAAAATCACAATACCTAACCAGATACACCATAAAAACTATGCATAATATTACTTTAATATTTCTAAATGTAATCCCTACCACGTGCCTACTACAAGTATTTGTATCATAGAACATAAATATGTAAATAAATCAACTAAGTTAATTCAACATTATTATATTAATGACAAATATGTGGAATCAAAATTGTGTATAACATAACTTTAGTAACAAAGTTTGGCTTCATATTAAAAAAAAGTTTTAAAATGAGCATGTAAGGAGTTGATACATTTCATTAGGTTTATTTAAAAAAACAATTAAAGAAATTATGATGTAACAATGTTCATTGATTAGTTTAATGGCCTAGTTCAAGTGGTTAAATGTTTTGAGTGTTGGTTTCATATAAGAGGTTTCAGGATATTAGATTAATAAAGATAAGATGCTCAATAATGATAAAAATGAATTCTTATTGCAAGGTATTATGTCTAATAGCAACTCTTGTTTATTAGAAACTCAAAAAATAGTAAATTGTTAAAGGCAACATCCTCTTATATATTGAAGCAAATTGCAATTTGAACTTCAAAGCTAGTGAGTTAATTGAATATTGTTTTGTATTGTCTTATCTTTTATGGTATCTATAGTGTATATGGGGGGCAATATGAGGTACCTAGTGAGGTACCCAATGGGAGTAATAATAGATATATGGTTATGTATTATTATGTATGGAGATCATTTCTAGTAAATAAGGCCTATGTAATAGTGTGAACATAATAAATGTGAGAAGGTTTACTAGAAGGTTTCATCTCTAGAATGTTCTTAGGAGGTAGATAATATTATATAAGAAAGTATAAGGAATGTAATGAAGTGTGGTGGATGTTTATTGTAATTGGAGCTTAGATCAATAAGAGGTTGCCCCCTTGAAGAGGCAAGTGAACAAGAGTGGATTCCTTCCATAAAAGGATCAATTGTAAGGCTTTTCCCTACCTTAAGGGTTTTGATATTAATAAAGTGTGGATATCTTCTATAATATTCTTGGATTTATTTTATGTGATTTTATATTTAGATCTAAGGTATTTAACGATTAGTATCAAAGCACTTTCCTTGGAAAATTTTTAGAAGAAAAAAAAATCCAGGCTAGAGACATGTTCTGGCATTTATAAAGAACCACAATGATATATCATTAAGCGAGTAAAACTATGGTTGGGGAAGAATACACACAAGAACTACACATGGTTTCACCTTGTTGGAAACCCATGTAACCCCTATTGGTACCCCTTCGAGTAGTATCGCATCAAACATCACCTATATGTGCAAACAAATTTGACACTCCATGAGAAAAACCATGTGAAGATGTTCTTGATAGGCTTTTGAGTTGTGGATCACAAGAAAAACTTATGACATGTTAACTTGACACTTCGCAAGGAAAATCCCACAAAGATGTACCTGATAGGCTTGCAGGCCGCGAGTCGTGGGAAAACCTTATAACATGTTAATTTGACACTCTGATGGCAGAGTCCACAAAGGAGAGCCTGACAGGCTTGTGGAAGGTTTTGTTGATGGTCAATGGAGGAGAATGATGGATGATGACATGGCTGAATCAAGGGATGGCATGTGGACTCAGCAGGCATGTGTAAATGTCATGTCATTTGAATTTCCAAGATCAAGCATAGGTCAAGTTTTCAAACTGATTCTGGCAGTAAAACAATCAAATTCTATCGAAATTTTTCAGTTTTTGAAGGTCATCAACTTGCAGAGCCATTTTGAGGGCCTAAACAACATTCTTAGGTAGTCGAAATTGAGAGAACTATGTGTACCTTTGGTATAAAAAGTATTTGTTGCTTAAAATGAAATAACTTGGTGAGAGCTTTCCAACAAGCTATTTTGAGCTCAAAATAGAGCTTGTATGGGGAAGTTACAGTTGAAATAGTGTAAGGTATAATTTAGATACTAGTTTACTTCCAAAGCGCATAAGTCCTTGATTAGAAGTCATTTTGGGACACATGAGGACATATTTAGTTCCTATACGAGAACTAGAGATATGGAGGATGCCCAAGGGTCTTACATCCATGAAGATGAGATCAGAGGGCTACATGTCAGCATGAGAAATGTTGAGACTGAATCTAATGGGCATAGGGGCAAAGATGAGTCTGAAGAGTTGGTTGAGACTATGAGAAGCCTACAAAAGGAAGTGCATAGTTATAGAGCGAAAATGAAAGGGTGATGAGGTCTCATGAAGAGACACTGCGGAGTCTGAATATGCTGCAGAAGTAGGTCAATAAAGATTCTTGCTCAAAACAAGCAGCTAGTGCTAAACAAGTGGCAACATCCAGATCCCATGGTAGAAGGGATAATCACATGGATGGTAGGAAATCAAGGAGTGTGAGAAGGCATCATCATTTTCCAAGGCAATTGACTATAAGATCTCATGCATATTCAGTGCCAGAGAACAACCCAAGTGTGTCCCATGTCATAAGGTAAAGGAGAAGACCTGAGTCAGATATTTTGCAGGGTGAACTCGTGAAACTCAAGCCACCGAATTTTGATGGAGAGCATAGAAAGGGAGAATAGGATGAAGCTTGATTGTTGGGACTGAGAAAATATTTCCAGCTACATGATTACCCATCAAATTTAGAAACTAGAATTGTGACCTACCACCTTCAAGGAAAAGAAACCATGTGGTGGTATCAACTTAAGTAGGCCAAGCATCTTGAGAGAAGAAGGTCTCATGGAGACAGTTCAAGGGATATTTCCAGCAAAAATATTTGTCAAAGCATTATTATGATAAGAAGATGAAAGAGTTCTTTGAACTCAAATTAGGGAGCATGGCAATGGAGGAATATGAGAGGAGATTATTTGAATTTCTTAAGTATGTTGGCTTCATAAATGATGAGAAGGTTACCTAATTTCTACAATGATAAGATAAATTGTGATAACCTCGAGACTTTGGAGGAGGCCATAAGGAAGGCAAAACATCTTTATGAGCAGAGTCGAGAGAGGCCCACTTTCCAAAAAAATTGGAAGGACAATATGGAGGGTAAGATGGAGCAAAGGAAAAATGGTGCCTGGGATGGCAGTTTATTTTGGGAAAAGGCCAAGACAATAACCCATAAAATGTTTGGGATGTGAAGGAGACCACTTGTATAGGGATTTCCCTCACAAAGGAGAAAGGATGAGGATTGTTCACAATATTCAGGAGGTTGATACAGTTGAAGACATGGGAAGAAGCATTCCAAGGATTTATTCGGCCTTGGACAACAAGCAAGTAGAATACCAATGCCCCATGATTGAATTATAAGGTAAGATTGATAACCACCCCATAGCAATTTTAATTGATTATGGAACTAGCCATAGCTACATAGATCCTAACCTTGTTGAAATATTTCGCTTGCAAATAATAAAGCATGGGAAATCTTGGTTGGTTCAACTAGCCACAGGGGCTAAGAGAAGGATCAATGAGTTGGTTAAAGATTGTCCAATATACATGAATGGATTCGACACAAAAGTAGATTTGAACATCATACCACTTGGGTCATATGACTCTCTAATTGGTATGGATTTGTTGGAAAAGCACCATGTTTTCCTATACTGTTACAACAAGACAATCACCTGTCTTGACGAGGAAGGGAAACAAAGGAAGGTTCAAGGTATCTAAAGGACTGTAGTTGTTAGAGAGAATTTAGCCATGCACTTGAAGAAGTGTTTCAGGGAGGGATGCCAGATTTTTGCAGCCCATATGGAAGAGGCAACGAAAGATAAAATGCCAAGTTTTGAAGACCATCCAGTCTTGAATTATTTTGAGGATGTATTTAGAGAGATTCTAGGGTTTCCACCAAAGTGAGACATTGATTTCTCCATTGATTGAAAGTGGTCATTAAAAAGGAGAATGATGAAAGTATTCTCAGATTGAAAACTCCTCATCCAATCAAAGATAGAGGCATCCTTGAGCAACCAATAATTGATTATATTGAATCATGGTTTCAAAGCATTATTGGCCAAGCAATGCAATCAAATTCTCAACACACTTGGTTTAGTTTTTCCCCAGTACAGATTGAGAGTGCCCCTGATTCATTGGTACAAGCCTTAATATATTCCATAGTTTTGGAGCTCATTCCATAGATTAGTTGGATGCTTGAATGGCTCCATTGGAAATCTTTTTATACCTAAAATTGTCCCTTTATTTCAAGTAAGATATGGTAGGTAGATCTTCTTTGTACATAAGTTTGTTGTTTTAGTTCAAGTTTTGCATAATAAAGCAGTTGTTATATGGAAATAATATTTGATGATGATTCCATGAAGGAAGAATTATAATAATTCATTTTGAATAAGACTCCATAGYCCAATAGAGAAGGCAGTTGGTCTTCAGATTATGGTGTTCTTAGGAACCCACAGGGGGATCATTGTCCCRCTGTTGGAGCCAATTGTTGACCAAAAAAAGGTCACTTCTATTTTCCCGCTCCTGKAATAATAAAAAAAWTGATATCGGAAGAAGACTATTATAARTCCATTGTGTATCCYTCARTCTCAGCTTCACCAAGCATTTTTTGGATTCAAAATCTTAGTTTGCATGCTYAAGATATCCAGGTTTACRTTTAAACGCCCAATGAGCRCTTCTTCATTTTGCGGGAAAGCCAATTTTCTTGGAACAAAGAATTTTTGGAACCACACCAATTCTTGGAACCATGTTTAAATATCTTGGAACAAATCCTCTTACAATTCTTTTAAATTKYGTGGAATAAACCACGTAAATATTGTGGAATAAACCACATAAATCTTATGGAATACACCACCATATATATCTTGGAACTTCACTCTTCAACACTTAGAAATATTTTCCATCTTTCCTCACCTCCCTTATTTCCCCTCTCCTTGCTCCATACATCCTCATCACTTAATCATTTTTTTTAAACCCTCCTACTCCCCCTTCCTTCCCTCTCCTCTCCTCTCCTCTCACCCCACACTTAGTTTATTTCTTCATATCCGTCGGACGGACGGACTTACACCTCTCCTCATCCCCTTATTCCTCCACACTTCGCTTCTCCACCTCCGACATTATTCATCATCCCCTTATCCCTCCATCCCCTACGTCACCTTACCTCACCCTCAATAACTCCGCTACCCACACTTTTCTTCCCCCCTACATCATCCTACCCCACCCCTTCTCTTATGCCACCTACAATTTACCCTCCCCCTATACTACCCTCACTTACCCCCCTCCCATCCACATTCTTTACACACTTAACTTATATTCTAAATTACCTCCATGAAACATTAACCAATCAAAACACTCCATATGCCAACCACTTATCTCATGACACATGGCGATTAACAATTGATGACACTGGACAACCCACTATTGGAGACACATGGCAACGAATTACCTCATGACATGTGTCACTTTATGTTGACCTATTACTGAACGACATGTGGACTACTAACTCATGCTAACTGGGCGATTATGAGGATGCCACTAGGCATGGGTGGAGGATGACTGGTTGGTCAAAATATTAATTAATTGATTGATTTCTTAAGGAGTCGAATTCTCCAATCTCCATAGTCTTCTCTTGTTTCTTACTAAGTGTATAATACACTTTTCATTATATACACTAAAATCTCTTAAAAGACCATGTATGTGGGATAAGTTTTTGAATAAAAAGTCAAAATTTTTATGAAGGAAGAAGAAATTGAACAAAGGGGCCAGATTGCCCCATGAAGATCAATCAACAATTGTTGAGTCTTAATCTTCTGAAGGCCATATATCGAGATCCAGGAGTTTGAATCACATAAACTATACCTCGTTGGAAAGATACTTCGACGAGGAAGACGATGGAATAGGTTTCAAGGGCTGGAATTTGCTATAATCCTCTCATAAATTAAAACAACAATCAACAATATTTTCATGCTACACTGATAAATCTGCTTGACACCTCAACTTCATGAGCTTATATCTTTGAGATCCAAGAATCAAAATTGTGTCTAGGAGGACTCTTTGGAAAGATAAGACAATGAATATGAAATCTACATTGGTTTCCATGGTTGAAAAGATTAATATCATATTCAAAAAATTAAAACACGGTCCTCTCTTTAAAGGGGCAGTTGATTAAATTTTTCAAAATAAAAGTTTATTAAAAGACAAAAATTCAAGATATGAATATTAATGATGCAAATGCATTAATGAGACTTAATTGAGGCATTAATCAAAGTCATCTCTCCAAGAAAGTAAAATCCCTAACTACCTCAAGGAGTTATAAGAATTGGTTTTTAAAAGCAAGAGAGGGCTTCATCAAAGGGTTAGAAGCAGGTAATCAGAAGATCAGAATAGAGAGGATCAATTATCAATATGCAACCAAGCTTCTAATAAAAAATAAAAAGATCTCCATCTTCTCCACTCCTTGTCTTCTTCTACATCATTTTCTCAAAGCTTTATACTTGAAATTATGAACTAAGTATAAGGTTGTGTTCTTGATTATTTCTCTTGTATTCTTCAAAGACTTTTATTATATGATCATGGAGTATTCACAACCATGTATGTGAATGCCAAATGAAATCTAGGATTACTATTGAATTGATTGAGATTTGGTCTTATGTTTGACAAGCTTCATTTATGAAGATTTAGTCAATTGGCTTGCTGAGATGTTTTGTAATGAAGAATATATTTAATGAATAAAACTCCACAAAGAATTATTTTGGGGCATGACTTCAATAATATTTCAGATCTTGAGATTTTTTACTGTGAGATGTTTGAAGCATGCTTATCAAAATCGCTTTTGTTTAAACTGTAATACTCTTTTAAAATTATTTGAGATGATTAAAACTATTCTCTCATATTTCTCATGAGAAGATATGGATGTATCCTATAATTGTATGTGATCTAGAGGGTTGTATATATGATGTTGAGTACAAAGTTATTTTGATATTGAAGCCTCCCTTCAATATTTATATTTTTAAAAGACTTCTTGTTGCACATAAAGATCAGATTTGGTTATCAAGAACCTTTCCATATACAAATCAAAGTAATAAATATATGGGGTTTGTTGCTTAGCATTCTCCTTCATCCAAGATATTCAAGATACATATTTTAGCCAAAAATGAGTACAACCTCTATAAAAATTCAAGGGGATTCATGTCCCCATGAGGTTGTTGTTTCGATCTTAACCAATGCAAACATCAACATGACTGGGCAAACGTAACTAGTAGGCCATATGCCCCACTCATTTGAGAATTGTAGAAGGACTATAAAATTTGGGGGCGGGCTTCTAATGTTCAACTTTGAGTGAAGTCTAATTATAATGTTGCAAACAAAGAAACACTTGGTCCCTTTCAACAAATTGACATTCAAAACGAACTTGATTTGCTTGTTGTTGCATGCGATTATGAGCCAGGACCAAATTTTCTTTGAGGGTACAAAGAATGGCCATGTAGACTCTGATATTGTTGTCAACCTTCTAAACCTTTGAGACACCTGAAATGTATGAGAGAATCGACGATGGATTTTCCCCGTAGATTGCTTCAAAGGGAGTCATGTGAGTGGCAATATGGTAAGATTTGTTGTACCACCATTCAACTAGGGTTAACGACTGAGCCCATTGATTTGTTTGCCAGACACAAACCACTACAAATATGTTTCCAAACACTTGTTGATAGCTTCAGTTTTTCCATCAATCTGGGGATGATAGGTGATGTTGAGATGTAATTGGGTTCCCTATAGCCTGAACAAGTATTGCAAAAACTTTATGGTGAAAGTTGGATCACGGTTGAAGAGAATAGAATGAGTTATGGCATGGAGTTTGAATATATTATCCATGAAAATTTGAGCCACTGTGGATGCAGTTAATGGGTGTTAAAGAGCGCATAAATGAGCATATTTGGAAAGAAGATCTACTACCACCATGATGATTGACATATTGCTCGATTTATGTAAGCCAACAATGAAATCCATAGAAATATCCATCCAAATAGTAGGTGGAACTGAGCGCAGTTGGAGTGTGCCTATATCTTTGATTGTTTCGCCCTTATTGTGTTGACAGATATCACATTTAGCCTCAAAGTTGTGGATGTCTCGTTTCATACCTTCCTAGAAAAAAAAAACATTTAACTCGTTCACAGGTTTTGGTAAGCCTGAATGCCCAGTGGTGGGTGAAGCGTGAAACTTAAAGAGAATCGTAGATTTAAGGTTCGATTGTTTGCTTAAATATAGGCGACCTTTATAGTGAAGCTCTTCATCATGTCAAGAGTACCCTGGAGAAGCTGGAGGATCTTGTTGCAATTTTTGGATCAGGTTAGAAAGTTTGGGGTCTTACAACCTTTCTTGGTGAATGGCCCAAAGCTAGTCTGCTACAATGAATGAGAGCGAAAAAAGGGACCCTTCCTCTTCATATTTCCTTGAAATAACATCAACAACCACGTCTTATTTTCCCTTCTTGTAAATAATCTCATAATCATGTCCAAACAACTTCGTCACCCATTTTTGTTGCTCTGGGGCTGAAATTTTTTGTTCTAGAAAGCACTTGACATTACAATGATCGGTTTTAATTTGGAATCATTGCCCCAATAGAAAAGGACGCCAAAGATCCACTATTATAGCCAATTTTGCATCACTCCATGCATTTTCTTGGATGGCCTTTCATTTCCCTATGCATACTTAAATTCCCCTTTTTGTTCACTCCAAAGATAAAAATACATATTTTTGTCCATATACGTGACCTACCAGTTATACAACTCGTGTATATGAAGGTTGCTCCATTACCACCCGCGTACATCAGGTTTTGGTGCTAAAAAATTAAAAAACATGTCGGGTTTCCATGACATGTCACATGATCCATGATCTTGACCTTCCATATACTGGAAATGCTTTGATTCAACCCTTCAATTCCATTTGGAGGTTATAAATTGAGCTATATCCAAGAATTGAGGAGAGGGAACACATCATTGAGAGCAAATATACTCTGGAGAAATTTCACTTCATATTGAGTCTGCATCCCTTTGTCCTTGAAAGCATGAACTTCTTATGTTCAACCCCCAAGCTCTTCCTATATTCTGATGGAGAACTTCATTGACTCCTATTTGTTGGAGTTACTTCACACAAACCTAGTGTTTTTTCCTTGTTTATTAGTCATAATTAGTCATTATCCAGTTTCATATATTTTAGGGAGAATATTCTCTTCAGTTGACACTTCAGTTTGACTAGCTGAGTTGAGTCTAGATGTTGCATTGGTTTTGTCACCATGCAACATTGGGATCATCACCATGCAAATGTGCACTTGCCTTGTGATCATCACCAGACTGTCGCATTACCCTTGATTCCTTGATCTACTCCTCACTACACTTTGTTCAATCAGTTAACTGAAGACTGGTTGAATAGTTAACTCAACTAGGTGGCAGTTCACTCCTGTAACTGCCTGAGAGACTAGACTAGGTGGCAGTTCACTCCCATAACTACTGGTGTGTGTCCAGATCACTCTAGACCACCACTACGACACATTGGTTCTCCTCCAGTGCACATTCATTGAGTTATACAGAGTATATCATGTGTAAATTATTCATTATTGATAATGGTTAATGAGAATTGTTCCATTCTTTCTCTCCTTCTTCTTTGTTCTCAATTTCTCTCTGCAAATGTGTGTAGTATTTTCTATCTAGATCTATTATGTGTAGGTTCAACATATTTACATGGTATCAGAGCTGACAGACTGCTAAGCAAAATCTACACCAAAAAAATTTGCAGGTACAAAAGATTGAAGACAGTGGAAAGATGGATTTGTAAAAAGAATTCATTCTTACACCTTACAACTACTTTGCATGGAAGGAGAGAATAATGATTCATCTCCAAACTAGAGGATTGTATAGGTTAACCTTGAATACAGATATAGAACTGACATCAACTATAGAAAATTCCAAGTACTTAAATCGGATGGATGAAGCACTCAAAACGATTTGTAGTCTTATTTCTCTTGATCTCCTTTTTCACATATCTTCCTGTAAGACTCCCAATGAAGCCTGAACTACCTTGGAAGGGATCTTTGGAAAACATGATGAGATGAGGGGACACATGATGGAGGTAGAACTTCTCACATTAGATCCAAAAATCTTCGACAATATCCAAGATTTCTTTACAAAATTCAAGGATTTATTGTCGCAACTCAAAGCTTGCGGAGTTGATAAATCTAAGGAGGAGAAACAAATGGTTCTCACCATTCTCTCCAAACTTGGTACTAAATTCTCTGTATTCATATCCACATTTCATTCTGTCAAATTCACCTCTGGAGCCACTTGGAAGATGCCTTCTCTTGAGGACTTTATCGAATCCCTGACACAAGAGAAAACTAAGCTCATCAACATGGGCAAAATCAAAGGCCCAAAGGCGCATACACTTACTGTGCAAGATGGAAGCCACCAATATCAAAAATCTAAATATAAAGACAAAAATAAAGCTCATGCACATCCGAAGAAGGAAGGGTATACAAAACCCTTCACCGATGCCTCCAGATCCAAAGGGGGGAAGGGAAGAAAAGGGGAGAAATGCACATATTGTCACAAAGGATTCTATCCAGAATCGACATGCATGCAAAAACAAATAGATCTAATGTCTCAAATACTTCAACAAAACAACATTGGAGATTGCATCCCTGAGGGTGCCAAGAAGAAGAAGCCAGAAGATATGAATCCCAAGAAAGACAATTCTAGCCATGCCTTGATTGCCATCAACTCCTCTCTCGATGCTTGGATCGTAGATTCAAGAGCATCACATCACATGGATGCCTCAAAAGCAATATATTCTTCATTGGATGCATGGAAAGGTCCTCTTATTTTGATGGGGGGAAACTCTTTTGTTGAAGTCATTGGCAAAGGAAGGATTGAACTCACCAACGGAAGCTTCGAGAATGTGTTGCACGTCCCCAAACTTTCTTTCAACCTTCTCTTTGTGCATCAGATTACGAATTCTAGCACTGGAAAGAAATTCATATTCACACCAAATGCCATGGACATCTACGACATGCAAACCAACTCCAGGGTTTCTACCGGTGAGGTAAATCATCAGTCTAGATTGTATACTTTCTTTGAATTCAATGAACCTGATTCTGCTTTACTGCTTACTCATGCTGATGAAAGTAGTAGGATATGGCACGAAAGGTTTGGACATTCGAATTTCAGATACATGCAACAACTTAGCAAGCAAATATTGGTTGATGGTATACCAAACATCCATTTCTCCAAGGGATTATGTGAGGGATGTGTTCTCGGAAAACACCCTCAAGAGAAATTCGACAAAGGAAAGTCTTAGAAAGATTTTGCACGTTTAGATATGATCCACAATGATCTTATGGGTCCTTTTCAACATCCTTCCATCAACAAAGCGAGGTTTGTTCTCATTTTTGTTGATGATTTCTCACGTTTTACATGGATCTACTTTCTCAGGCAAAAATCCGAGGTCTTTCAACACCTCAAAGATTTTAAAGCCTTGGTTGAGACACAGTCCAGAAAGAAGATCAAAGTCCTTCGAACTGATAACGGGGGAGAGTATGTCAATCATGAAATCCATGATCTTTGCCATGTGGTAGGGATTCAGTTGCAACATATAGTTCCCTATACTTCGCAACAAAACAGAGTTGTTGAGCAGAAAAACAGATCTCTAAAGGAGATGGCATCTTGCATGTTGCATGAAAAGTCACTACCAGAGAGACTATAGGTTGAAGCACTTAATTGTGCAACATACATCCAAAACAGATCTCCTCGTAAATCTGTCAAGGATAAGACCCCCTATGAGGCTTGGAGCGGCCTCAAAACAAAAGTGACCCACTTTCACATTTATGTTTCACGTGCATGGGTCTGGATTCCCTCTGAAAAGAGGAAGGCACTTGATCCACAAAGCACTGAGTGTATTTTTGTTGGATACCCCGATGGTGTGAAGGGATACAGGCTTATTGATCTTTCCTCATACTGACTCATCATTGAGCGTAGTGTCTAATTCGAGGAAAGTGTCTCGCATGTACCTCAATAGTCGCATGCAGACACCTTCAGTCTTCCACTTGTCTGAGATGATGAGCATGCACATGCTGACTCTTTTTCAGATGAGAGTTATGATTCAGAGGACCCAGATGATTTAGATTCAGAGTCAGTACAGTAAGATGCAGAGTCAGAGCATCCAAATGCAATTGCAAAGCCAGAGCAGAGGCCCAAGTGGGCACAAACTACTCTTTAAGATGCAAGGGATCTCGTTGGTGATCCAATCGATACTAGGAGGACTTGATCTGATTTCGAGGAGCCTCCTATTGCACTCACTACCACTGAACCATTGCCCTCCAGGCATCTTTTCTTGGTTTAGTTTTCAGATCCACGGTCTTATGGCGAGGCTGTTGGAAATCCCTTTTGGGAATCTGCCATGTAGGAGGAGTACAACTCCCTCCTCGAGAACCAGACTTGGGATCTGGTTCCCCTTCCTTATGGGAGGAAACTTGTTAGATTTATATGGGTCTATAGGACCAAGAGTGCAGCGGATGGATAGAATAGCAGATACAAAGCTAGGCTTGTTGCCAAAGGCTTTCAGCAGGTGTATGACATTGATTATGATGAGACCTTCGCTCTAGTAGCAAAGATGGATTCCATACGATTGGAACTTTCCATTACGACAACCAAGGGATGGGAAGTCCATCAGATGGACCTGAAGAATGCATTTCTTCATGGTGATATCTCTAAGGAGATTTGTATGGACCAGCCCCAGGGATTTATGCAGGACTCATCTTTGGTCTGTCGACTGAAGAAGTCCCTTTATGGCCTAGAGCAAGCTTCGAGGGCATGGTATGCCAAGATGGACTCCTACCTATTGTCACGGAACTTTGTACATTGTAAATCAGACCCGAATGTATACATGCTCAGGACGGTTGATTCACTTCTACTCTTAGTTCCATATGTTAATTATTTGTTGATCACCGGTTGCTCGACTTCAGCGATTGTTGCAGTCAAGAGGATTCTACATGATAGGTTTTTGATGACGGACATGGGTCTGCTACACTTCTTCCTTGGACTTGAGATCAGTTAGGATGCATCAGACATCAAACTGTCTCAGACCAAGTATGCACGAGATATCCTTGAGAGATTTCACATGACAGACTGCAACTCTGCTCCAACTCCTTTCCTATCAGAATTCAAACTTGAGGATGCCGAGGAGACTCCACTAGTTGACAACACACTGTACATACAACTAGTGGGGATTTTATTGTATCTCACACACTCCAGACCAGACCTCTCCTATGCAGTTGGCGCAGTTTCCAGGTTCATACAGGAGCCTCATGAGCTACATTGGAAGGCTACAAAGTGTATCCTTTGATACATACATGGCACCATCACCTTTGGGATTCATTATGCAACAAACTCTACATTAAATCTCATCAGGTTTACTGGTTCTGACTGGGCTGGCGATAACACTATTCACAAGTCCACATTTGGTTACTCACTTAGTCTTGGTTCTGGGCCTATTTGTTGGTCGAGCAAGAAGCAAGTTGCCATTGCTCTATCTTCAACTGAGGCAGAGTACAGAGGGGTAGTTAACATAACCATTCAGCCTATGTGACTACAACATTTTCTCACTGATTTGGGAATTCAGTTTCATCGTCTGATCGTCATCTAGTGTGACAACCAAAGCACTATGAAGTTCTGTAGAGATCCAGTTCAGAGGTAGCAAACAAAGCACATCAAGATCCACATGCACTACATTCAGGACTTAGTACACAAGGGGATCATTGACCTATAGTTATGTCCTTTAGCAGAACAGACGACATACATCTTCACCAAGACCTTCACTAAGCATAAGTTCCATTCTCTGCGAAGTCCTCTTGGAGTGAAGGACACAATTGCCTAGCAATTGTAATTCTTCTTTTTACATACATTGTACCTTAAGGGGGGGGGGTTTCCCATGAGGTTTTCCCTCTTTCCTCACCTTTATTTCAGAGTATCTTTTGTATTTGGGTACCTAACATGGCCTCGTTGCCGGGACCCATTCTTTATTTTCACCATAGTGATGTTCAGGGGGGGTGTTGGAGTTACTTCACACACACCTAGGATTTATTTTTCCTAAGTTTTTTGCTTGTTTTTAGTCATAATTAGTCATTATCCAATTTCCTATATTTAGGGAGAATATTCTCTTCAGTTGACACTTCAGTTTGACTAGTTGAGTTGAGTCTAGATGTTGCATTGGTTTTGTCACCATGCAACATTAGGATCATCACTAGACTGGCACATTACCCTTGATTCCTTGATCTACTCCTCACTACACTTTGTTCAGTCAGTTAACTGAAGACTGGTTGACTAGTTAACTCAGCTAGGTGGCACTTCGCTCCCGTAACTGCCTGAGAGACTAGACTAGGTTGCAGTTCACTCCCGTAACTATTGGTGTGTGTCCATATTACTCTAGACCGCCACTATGGTGCATTGGTTCTCCTCCAGTGCACATTCATTGAGTTATACAGAGCATATCATGTGTAAATTATTCATTATTCATAATGGTTAATGAGAATTCTTCCATTCTTTCTCTCCTTCTTCTTTCTCAATTTCTCTCTGCAAATGTGTGTAGTATTTTCTAGATAGATCTATTTTGTGCAGGTTCAACACATTTACACTATTTATGAGCTTGCCTTTGCAGAGGATTGAAGTGGTGGAGGCCCAACTGGAGGGCCTTAGTTTCTCGGTTCTGATATGTGCCTTTACAGAAGTTTGTCACCTATGTACTTGTGTTGATTACATTAATAGAAATACTCTTTTCTCGTCCAATTGATATCTTGCGAATATTTGAATTACTTTCCATGGGCGTATTTGTTATGTATGTTAATGTATTATGCTAATTTATATCCTAACATTATATAGTATCACCACGTGCTTGTGTATCTTGGTTGTTAAGGACAAGTTGCAGGTATAACGCTTTGGGTTGTGTGATCAACAATGGTCTTCTTCGAACATCCGGACGAGATAGGCTCCTAGCCCTCTCTTGTTAGCATTTCAGTTATATAACATATTTGATATTAGAGTTGATTTATGGGTGTCATTCCGTTTATTGTGGTTTGCCCCTAGCTATAGAGAGTTTTTCCTTGTAATAGAATTGGTGACTCCACTAGGGAGATCTCCTTTTTGGGGTATTGGGTGTTTTTTCTCCTTGATTTTCTCTCTATTTTCCTGAGTTTTTGTGTCGCCTGTTGCTTGACGAACAATATTTTTCCTTGCATATGAGTTTCTTGGCTTAACCCTTGCCTTGGAAGCGTTTTTTTTGGCATACACGGGTTTTCCCTTTATAACCACATACATATGTAAGTTGTCTGTCTTTAAGGCGTGTATATACACATATGTTCCTTGAACAGTCGCATACATAATCTCTTTAGTCTTTGTCGTTGAGTTTGGTGTTTGTTGGTTGATGAGACTTCTTGGTTCCCTATTATGATTGTTAAGTGATGAGACTTCTTGGGTCCCTATTATGACTTTTAAGTGCTGAGAATTCTTGGGTCTCTATTCTGATTGTTAAGTGATGAGACTTCTTGGGTCCCTATTCTAACTATTAAGTGCCTACAGAGTGATAGGAAGCCGCTTTATTGGTGAATTCTTGGGAAAACTCTTTGTCTTTATTATCATTTCCCTTGCATTTTGGGTTGGGTAATTACTTCTTGGTTTCCTGCTTGGATTTTCTCTTTATGCTTGCAGTAGGGTCTTTCTGAGAGGTTCTTTATTTAGTCCTTGCATTTTCATTCTATTATATTGAAAATACAAAAATATTTTGCATTTTTGCATTTTGCTTGGAGCATTCGCACTTTTGACTACATCGCATTAGTTTTGGCGTGTATTTAGCAGTGTTTTTATACTTGCTTCTCTTTATACATGCTGAGTCATCATACCATCAGTTTCATGATTGCACCTCTTGAGTAAGCAGAATCCATTAAAATTAATGCTAAATAATTAAAATTGATTACAAACGATTTTATTTTCCAGGGTACACGAACAAGTATAGGACCTAGGGCCTTGGAATAGGATTTTGTGAGTAAACTTCTCCAAGACTATAAAACTTAAATGTATGTGTTTGACCAGGGAGTGGTGAAACCCATTATATAATTGGTGTCTTCATGAGGCTCCGCTCACAGCAGAGTTAAGCACAAGGTTGCGTGAAGTTGGTTGCAAAGATAACCCTCTAATAAATTCCTAGCGTCAAGGATATTTCTAGGGTTATATTCCTATTATGGGGTCTTGCTAGTGCCTTTACCTCCTTGAGAGGCGGTGCTTTCAAGGTTTTGGGCTTTGCTACCCTGCCCATATGGTGGACCAGACTTGTGACTACTCATGTGAGCATTAGTTATATCATGGTGACTCTAGTTTCTTGACCTAGGTAGCCACATAAGTTGCTTGTAGGGGTTATTCTGTAGGTACCCTAAGTCAGATAGGGATCAGACAACACATAGACTTTATGGAGGATTTCCTTTGTGGAGGGATCTGAATGACTATGTTGTGAAGCCTATGTGGGTCCTTATAATTGGTTATGTTACCTCCACTCTATTGTTGCGGAGTCTCAGGCCCCTCTTGGGTGAGGTATGCCTACTTTAGTTCGGGAGGTCATTTTCAACCATCATATCATGTTTGTGTGCATTGGCCTTTAGATTTATTTAGGAGTGTGCTCTTTGATTATTAGGTGGCCTTAGGATTTTTTTTTGCATTGCGAGTTTTGAGTCATCATGAAGTGAGACTAGCCCCCCCCTGGTCTCGCCATCTTTTGAGTCAATTACCACGGTTTGGTTTGATATGGTTGGTGGAACCCCTCTTACTCCCTTTGTTAGCTCTACTCATTTTATGCGCTCAGCTCAGTCCATGGAGACGTATCCTTTTGCATGTTCGAACGGTATGAATTCATCAATATCCCCTGACACCTTTTTGATGGGGATGCCTTGTGATAGTACTCAATTGACACCTCTGGCCTCTAATCCTTTCTCTTTTGGTATGTTGTCTTCCTTCCCGACACTTAATGTCGATCCTAGTTTTGGGTCTGGGGGCACGACACCTCCTAATACTCCTTGCTTGTTTGGTGGGGATCATGTCCCTCAATGATTTCTTGTGATGGGGGGTTGGAATCCTTCTTCCTCTGGACCCAATCCTAGCTCTAATTTTCAAGGATGGAATGCACATATGGGCGGTGTCCATGCCTCATATATCTCATTCATCTACCCTTCATCTATAATGCCTTTTCCTACAAATGCTTCATTTATGGAAAACCCTCCTCCAACCTCTGATATTACATCGAGGTGGGCTCAATTTTCTAACCTGGACATCCCCCTGCATGAAGTTCCTTCGTCAGGGGGTAAGGGATATCCACTCATGGATAATCTGTATCATATCACTTGCTCCTCGCAAGTGTTCCCATATGACATGATACCTTCACAACCTTTCATATCACCAACCTCTGCTAGTCATGTTGGCGATTGGTCTCTAACCTTTGCAAGTCATGTTGAAGACCGACAACCAGTTGCTGCAAGTCATGTTGGGGGTATAACTCCAGTCACTGCGAGTCATACCGACGTTAATTCACCAATCTATGATAATCATGTTGGGGACTTGTCAAAAACCTCTGCAAGTCATGTTGAAGACCAACAACCAACCCCTCCATGTCATGCTGGAAGCACAAGTCTAGTCATTGTGAGTCATACTGGAATTATATCACCAACCTCTTCTAGTCATGTTGGAGATAGGTCAACGACCTCTGCAAGTCATGTTGAATACCGACAACCAGGTGTTGCATGTCATGCTGGGGGCACAAGTCTAGTCACTGCGATTCATACTGCCATTATATCACCAATCTATGTTAGTCGTTTTGGAGATAGGTCAATGACCTCTGCAAGTCATGTTAGAGACCAAAAACTAGCCAATGCAAGTCATGTTGGGGGCACAAGTCCAGTCACTGCGAGTCATACTGAAATTAAGTCACCAACCTCTGCTAGTCATGTTGGGGACCTGTCAACAACCTCTGCTAGTCATGTTGGGGACCTGTCAACAACCTCTGCAAGTCATGTTGAAGACCAACAACCATCTGCTGCATGTCATGTTGGAAGCACAAGTCTAGGCACTACGAGTCATACTGGCATTATATCGCCAACCTATACTAATCATATTGGAGATAGGTCAATGACCTCTGCAAGTCATGTTGAAGACCAACAACCAGTCGCTGCAAGTCATTTTGAGGGTATAAGTCCAATCACTACAAGTCATAATGGAATTATATCACCAACCTCTTCCAATCATGTTGGATATAGGTCAACGACCTCTGCAAGTCATGTTGGGGGCACAACTCTAGTCAATGCTAGTCACACGTCACAAACATCACCAACCTCTGCAAGTCAGGTTGGAGATCTACTACTAGCCTCTACAAGTCATGCTAGGAGCAGGTCACCAGCCACTACAAGTCATGTTGGGGCAATTGATACGATTGAGAAGAATAGATGTATGGGACATAAGCCCAAGTTACTTTATAGACTTTGCAAAGGAGATCACCTAACTCGCTTGTGCCCTACTACTGTTGTGGTACAAGAAGTGTGATCCATGTTTGATGGCCCTTTGGGTTCTGAGTCGTCTTTGGTTTCCCAACATTTTAATCCTTCTTTGGTTGATACATAGGTTGCGTCGATGCAATCTTCGACCAACACTACTCCTATTTTGGGGAGTGATACTTCTCTTCACCATGTTGTCTCGCATCATGTTCAACCATCGATCATGCTGATGTAATCTTCGATTGACACCACTCCTGTCTTTGGGGGTGATGCGTCTCTTGACCATGTTGTCTCACATCCTATTCAACCAACGATTGAAGAAGTGGTCATGCCAATGTAACCTTTGGTTGATCCCACTCTTCTCTTGGAGAGTGACAAGTCTAAGGAAGTGACATTGCTGATGCAATCTTCGGCCAATCCCACTCTTCTTTTGGGGGGGGTGATGTGTCTTTCAACCATGTCCTTAGCATTTCCAGTTATGTACCTTCTAAACAAGGGAGCATTCCACTCTCTTTGAGTACGCTCCCTTTGAGTCCTAGGATCGTTTCCTTTGATTGGAATGATCTTGTAGAGTTGTGCCTTCCATATTTTGCACCCTTCTAGGTAATGGACATTAGTCAATGTATTGCAGATGAAGGATCCTCTACAAGTATTTTATCCTCCTCAACTTGGCAAGTTTTGGGTTCTCCAAAGCTTGTGTCAGCTACCAGTGAGTTGTTAGCTTTCGACATAAGACCTTCATGGGAGCCGTGGCCTCCCCCATGATATGTTGCTTAGAACAACATCCTAAATTCTTAGTTAATCTCTTTTCAAGACTCCTTAAAAATGAAAAGATTGTCGAGTGAACTTGTTTCTTTCAAACTCATTAAATGTCTTTGAAAGGAAGTCTATTTGGTATAAGTTTAACCCTTTTCCGGACCAAATAGATTAATTACGAAAAAAGAATACTCTAGTCACCATTGGCTAGAAGAGTTCTCCTAGGTGTTATTTTATACTTTCTTGGGCCTAAGAGACTAAATTTACGAAAAAGGACACTTGTTGAGTTAAGTTGTAATTGCATCCCATTATTCTGCTTGCATTGTTGAGCCTATTTCTAGCTCCCACTTTCTCGTTATAAGCCTCTTGCCTAAAAAATTCTCATCACTAGCCAAGAAGTGCCTTCCATATATCCTTTGCAGCTTGACACCCTTTACCCGTAGAGAAACATACTCCCAAGTGTCCATGCCCTGCATGTGTTCCCTTTCATTAAGCATAGGTATGTTCCATTACTTGGAACCAGTAGCTTACTCGTGATACTTGTTTCCTCTCTTGTATCATAACATTTATTTGACTATGAAAAAATGAAAAAAAAGATGAGCGGGAAAAGAATATTATCTCCCATCGGTGGTAATCGTGTCGCCTTTGAAAAGAGCACAAAATCGTGAGTCCATTTCATCCAAGGTTTGGATTTAGCATGACCCTAGGAAGTTGAGCTTGTTACTTATAGTTTACTCCTCCAACTAGTTATTCTTCCAATCCCTATGGAGAATTTGTTGATGCCTCCTACGCCGCAAGCTTTTGTCAATGATTAGTGTTAAGTCTATTCTTCCAGAGTTATCCATGTGTCTCATGCTCTTGTTCAAAAGAAGTTTACAACCCGTGTCGGCCATTCCTCAAAACTCTTGACTTTGCATGTCGGCCATACACTAAGTGTATCTCATAATCACATGAAGTTTTTGTCCTAACTTGCACCCTAGGCCTACTTTCATCATTGGTTGGCAACCTTGAACCCAACAGATGACATCTCCTCATTGGTCCCTGAATGGGGGGTTTCCTTTGTGTTCAACGACAAAAAATCTATTCACACATTTGGGATTCTACAATGTCTTGGATTCTATTAGCCCTATTGGTGGTTTTCTCGCCTTTGTCGACAATTTTCATTATTGGTTGCTATTCAAAGGGTCTCTTTCGTGTACTACTTGCATTTGGTGCATGTGAGAGATACACATGGTCATTGGTTTATGAACATCCTATTCATCTAAGCTCCTCCTAATTATCAATCTATTGCTTTGTACCTCGTACTGGAGGATGAGCGATGCCTTAATTCTCTCTTTTCAACGACTCTCCTTCCATCAACTTCAACTCATCTATTATGGAAACAAGACCTAAATTCCTATGAATACCTAGAGGCTTGAAGTCATTAGTGGCAGGTTCTCCCGCCATTGATGGTTGGGAATACATCAATGTACCCTGGTCAATGGATTCTTCAAGTGTTCTACCTCAACACCCTTATTCACACTTGTCGAATGTACTCGATGTCTTGACACCTACTTTCATTATCGGTGGGTTGTCTCGCGTTTGTTAATGGTATACCTTAATGACTGGTAATCAAACAAAGTCTCACTCTGTTCAACTTCAACTCCTCTATTCACATAATGTAGACTTGCACCTTCAGAGGATAGTGTGGAAGACCTCCAACTTACAGTAGCAACACCCCATATCTGCAACTGTCCTTCATTGGACTAGTACCTATATGACTTCAATGATCATGGAAGATCAAATTGTACTCCATTGTGTACATATATCTTCTGTTGGTTTTGAGACTGGACTCCACTGTGTCTTGTTCATGACTATGACAACCTATGGGATATGTCCACTTTGTTTTGCCTATTCATGGCCATGAACAACTATTTGATATATATCCACATGGATCTGCAGTGTAATTTAGATTGGCAACCATGTGTACAAAGTCATTATGGATTGTAATATTCTCACGAGTAACTAGTACTTCCAGTTGAGTCTTCATTACTCCACTTCTGGGAATTATATTGTATTTCAACCATCACTGATACTCCTTTGACCTCACACATTAGGGGGCATCTGTTATAGCAAATTTTGCCTCACTCCATGCATCTTGCTTGGATGGCCTTTCATTTCCCTCTGCATACTTAAATTCTCATTTTTGTTCACTCTAGAGCTAAAAATACATATTTTTTCCATATATGCGACCTACCAGTTATAAAACTCGCATATACGCAGGTTGCTCCACTATAGCCTGCGTAAATCGGGTTTTAGTGCTCAAAAATTAAAAAAATATGTCAGGTTTCCATGGCATGTCACATGATCCATGATCCTTGACCTTCCATACATTGGAAACACTCTGATTCGACCATTCAATTCCATTTGAAGGCTATAAATTAAGCTATATTTAAGCCTTGAGGAGAGGGAACACATCATTGAGAGTAAAGATAATCTGGAGAAATTTCACTTCATATTGAGTGTGCATCCCTTTGTCCTTGAAAGCCTTAAATTCTATTGTTCAACCCCCAAGCTCTTTCTATCTTGTGATGGAGAACTTCATGGACTCCTATTTATGAGCTTGCGTTTGCGAAGGATTGAAGTGGTGGAGGCCCAGCTAGAGGGACTTAGTTTCTCGGTTCTGATATGTGTCATTACAAAAGTTTGCCACCTATGTACTTCTATTGATTAGATTAATAGAAATACTCTTTTCTCATCCAATTGATATCTTGCAAATATTTGAATTATTTTCCACGGGTGTATTTATCTACGCTAATGGTTTATGCTAATTTATATGCTAACATTACACATTATCACCACATGTTTGTGTATCTTGGTTGTTGAGGACAACTTGTAGGTATAACACTTTGGGTCGTGTGCTCAACGATGGTCTTCTTCAAACATCCAGATGAGGTAGTCTCCTAACCTTCTCTTGTTAGCATTTCATTTATATAGCATATTTGAGATTATAGTTTATTTATGGGTGTCATTTTGTCTGTTGTGGTTTGCCACTATCCATAAAGAGATTTTCCTCATAAAATACACTACATGCAGAATATCCAACATTTCCTTTTCATAGGTTGATTGGCCCAAATGTTTCTCCGACAGTTGTTTGGTAGTGAAAGTCAAAGGTTAGCCATCTTGCATGAGGACTACCCCAATCTATTTCCCTGATGAATTGCATTTCAGGAAAAACTTCTTGGTGTATTCTGGTAGTCCCGAGACAAGATTCATGCACATAACCTCTTTCAAGTATTGAAAGGATTGATCAACTATGGGAGTCTAACTCAAAACATTCTTTTTAAGGAGAGTAGTGAGAGGAGCTGCAATTTTTCACCGGGGACCATTGACTAGGGGAGGATACCAATGAGTATCCCTATGAAGAGACTAAAGGGGTGGGCACTATCTTGCCTCTACATGACCTGATTCTTCAGAACGACCTTGGGCGAATTAACAATGGTTGAATGTGAGAAAATATAGATGAAAAAGATCGACTAAACTTTTGATTATAATATTTACATGGGAAGCGACCGAATATTGATTTAATCTGAAAATAAGGATGTGAGTAAAGGATAAGAAGAAAATTACTTTCTCTAGGCCATATGCAAGCTGATGGGTGGATAGATGCGAGCCAGGATGCGAGAGTCTCCTCCCTCCTAACCCAGAAAGTAGTACAATATACGAAGTATAACCTTTATGTCTCTCAGTCAATGCCCTCAATCTATCTCACGAAGGTCTTATTCTAAGAACTCTTTCTCAGTCAAGAGAGAGGTGGAGTGGAATACATGCATTTGAAAGGTCCATAATTTTGAACAAAATTGCGATAATATCTCATTAAACCGAGGAAGCAACGGGAAATTTTAAGAGTTTTAGGGTAAGGCCAGTCCTTCATAGCTTCAATTTTTTGAGGATCCACCTATACACCATCCTTGTCGACAATATGACCCAGTTACTCAACTTCAGAGGCTCCTATTGGGCCTCAATTTGATAAGTTTTCAAGGATGATTTCACTTAACATACCATGATTCTTATATATATTTGTACCTTCATTACCCGATATTATCCTATTTCATCTATTATCATCCATTTTTACTTATGTGAACTTCATTAGGCATAAAAGTGATAATATGGCCAAATTCTTGTGTTTTGATGATTAACTGGAGTAGATTTTGTGATGTCCTAACTTACCCCTAAAAGTTGTAACATGTTTTGGTCATCTCTATGTGACTAATGGAATTGCAGGCTTTGACTACTGAAATTCATGTAGCAACCTATTTCTAGAAGAAATTTTGCAATGACATTTCCGAACTGATGAAGACAAATTTGGCAAATCCAAGACATGGGTTTTGTGCAGGACATGATAATTTGAGCAAGAAGCGAGTGGATATCTTAGAAAATTTGCAAGCAGGGAAATATGGGCAAATATTTAAAACGGATTTTCCCATAAATCCGCATTCTTAACAAGATCCTATAACTGCCTTGACGATGATGATACTTGCCAAACTTCCCATCTGATTCAAGGACGCGGGTTTTGTTGAAGAACGTGTACACATGGATGCATGTTGTCTAAATTAGTCAAAGCTCCAACAACAAAAACACTTATCATGGTCAAACCTTCCAACAACCGAATTCCGTAGTATGTGAGTATATTGTGATTTCATGCCTTCGGTCATGAAATCATAACAAGATGACCAAATATGTATTTTTGTTTTATTCATTAATTTACCCAAATATGATAGTGTAACTTCATGGTTATCTTTAGTGAGCATGGTACGAGATTGGATGCACCATAAATACTTGTTCTGTTGAAAATGTAATGATATAAGTATTGAAGGCATTCGTTCTTGGGGAGAGGAAGCAATATCTAGCAATAGAGTAAGCAAGACCGAGACTCTGTTTCTGTACAATGTTTTTATGAAAGACAAGGCAGTTTTATGCATATTCAATTCTTGAAATTCTGAGTTTGTAGATACATAATGGGCGTGCTTCTGAGTGAAGGCATGCCCCTTTTCATCTCATAAGTAGCGTCGTAGTTTAGTGTTACTTGTGCATTATAATAGTTTGGTTTCAATCATTTACATAACATATCCATTTTGCAGTTTTGATTATTCAATTCTTGTAGCAAGTGTGACATGATTATGTAGTGAATGTTAAATAATTCATGTTGTGTGGTTCAAACTAATTCTTGTTGGAACAAGATTATCATTCTTACTTGCCTATAAATGTGAATGGTGATTATTTGAACAAGGAGTTGTTAGAGCTGCAATATATGCACACACCTTTCACAAATTTTTCATTGGTTGACAATTTCTCATGATAGAACCCTTGCTTGCATTTATTAGTTTCTCATTTTGATTGTTATATTTCCAAATGAAGGTTGTCGATCTAACTCATGGAGTGAATTCAACGTAGTTTTGTTGAATATTAAAGTTTGTATTCAACCTGCAATTC
>ML794860.1:123305-205343 GCA_009831015.1 Picea engelmannii | reverse complement strand
ACTTAGTACAATAAAAACAATGACCACCATAAAATAAATTTGCATACCTGAGAGTGAATGATCTTCTTTGTGAAGTAGTCCTTCTGAATTTTTGCCTTGACTGATCATGATCATGATTGAAGCTTCTTGTGGCTTGAACATGGGTGGTCTTTTTGAAGATGTATCTTCAATAGTTTTCTTAGATTTTGGTTGACCATGATTCCTCCCTTTGAGTACTTCTGCACAACTCTTTCTATTTTCTTCATTTTTCTTTTCTAGCAACCTAGAGTGCTTCTCTTTATTCACTATAACTGATGTGGATGTTTTTGTCTCTTCAACGTTCGCGTTGAGCTTGACGATTTTACTTCTCAATGTGACAAGTTCTTCTTCAAGCTTCTCAACCTCTTCTTCTTTCTTCATTATCTGAGACTTCATGACTTCTTTTGTTCTTTTTGCTTCTTCAAGCTGGATTTTTAATGTGATTATTTCTTCTTCAAGTCCTTTTTCTTCTTGACCAAACTCTGCCTCAAGCTGGTTTAGACCGTTAGTTCTTTCCTTAAGATGATATGTTAATATCTTTTCTCTCATTTCTATTTTTTCCTTCTGTGCTGCTATGTTGGTTTCCAAACACTGCTTTTGATATTCAAGATTTTCTTCGATCTTTCTGGCTTCTTCTAGCTGAGTTGTTAAGTTCTCGATGACCTATTGGGATTCTTAAAAAATGTGAACACTTTCCTTTTGTTTCATCAATTCTTTCTTGAGTGAATTGTTTTCTTCTCTTAGTTCATCTCAAGCACTAATCGATTCTTCTTCATAGTTGTCTTCCTTTTCAATTAGTTTTTCTGTCTCATTTCCTTCATGGCATTCTATTTCAAGATGTCCATGTTTTTCGCAATTAGAACAAAACAACATACCTCTGGTGATTATGTACTCTTCATCTTCTGAATCTGCTTGACATGGTGAACATAATTCTTCTTGATTTGTATCTGCATCTTCTTGGACATTTTCTGAATTTGTGATGGGTGAAGAATATATGTCATGTAACTTATCCCAAAGTTCTTTTGCTGATGAACATTTACCAACCTTTTCTCTTACCGGATTAGGTAATCCTTCCCAGATGAAATCCATTGCTATTTTTTTTATTCTTCCTCAATTCCTTCTTGGGTGCAGTCTTTGCCCTTTTTGAACTATCATATCCTGTAACAACTGATAGCCAAATATAATGTCCCTGTGCCTATAAAAATACTTATGTCCTTATGCTCCACATCTCATACTTAAAACCATTCTGACCATTAAACATTAGTACTTCATTCTCAGAATAATCCATGATCTCCCTCCAGCGGTTAAACTTTTTCCTGAAGGAACCCACTCTGATACCAATTGTTGGATTACTCAGAGGGGGGTTGAGTCAATAATAGAGCAATTTAATCCTTTTTAACCATATAATCCAAGTGTTATATCAATATAACATTATCATCCAATAACTGTTGAGTAAATAAGCAATGAACAAATGAACAATCATACACATACACAGTACATGTAATATCCCTAGGCCGCACCCAATTGTAATGTAAATGAAAATGTACTTAAGCTGGTGAGCTGTTTTGATATCATTTTGTATGGACATTTCATGGCATAGTGCGTGCATGTACTGCGCAGTAAAATGAAGAAGTGTGCACATTCCAGGATACCGCGCGCAACATCTGAAGTTCGCACGATTGTGAGGCCAGCGAGCTTTTGTGTATATGATATGTTTTATAGGCTAGTGAGCCAGTTATTATAAGCTAGGATGCTTATGTTTTGATTAGGCCAGAGAGCCTAGATGTTAAAGGCCAGTGCGTCTGTTTTTGTACATGTCTCATAATTAATATAAAATACATCGTTGCGTGCAGACCGACCACGATAAAAGAGATGGTAGACTAAATTCCACTTGTTAGGGAAAGGGAGGGGCCTAAAAGTTAAGGTAAAGGGCTAAGATAGGGAGCTTAAGCCAAAAAGGAATATTACATTAATATTTATTAAATCATAAAGTATGGATAATTATTTAATCCTAAGTTCTAAAGTTGGGGATAAGTGGGCCAAAGTAGCTCCCAACATGACAAGTGTCAAGTTGGGGACATGCATACATATTGTTGGGACTTAGTTCATTTCCTATAATCTTTGCCATGATTCTTCCCATCATTCCTTCCATCATTCAGTCATCCAGTGAATCATCCATGAGCATGCACACACCCATTGAGCTATCCTTCGTACCATCATTAGTGTATCTGAACCTGTATCCATAGTCTTTTGGGTTCATGTATCTGTTAGCTTGGGAGCTGGACTGAAGAAGCGGGTTGTCAAGCCTGTGAGCAATTCTTTGGGTGAGAGAATTGCTGGGAATTGATTTCCTGAAGGTGCTAAACTGCAGCTATAGTGCTCTAAGACTTCCTATATGGCCTGTTGCTGAAGCTCAGAAAGGAAGTGGGGAAGCCGAAGGACTGTTGAGCAGAGAAGGGGCACACTTCCTGGGTGGGATAGACATGTGGGGAATGAGGGACTGTAGGTTGTTAGTTTGATTTGGCACTGAGATGGAGTCTTTCCTGTTGTCTATGAGCCTTTAGCCTGGTTAGGAATCCTTTTACCGGGGTGGAGTTTAGTCGCAGCTCGAGGGTGACTCACTGTTGAGAGTGATGAACAATGTGGTCTAAGGTTGGGAGGTTCGTTGAATGTCTGGATGCAGTTGGTGACATTCTTACCAAGATAAGTGTCAATTGTGTGATAAATTTACATGCTGCATTGTTATTTATGTGTGTATTTTTATGGGTTATCATATGTGTAGTTATAACTGTGTTTATTTTTATGGGTATTGCTTGTATATGATGCATGTATACGTTTACTGTTATTTCAATGTGAATCTGTGTATTTGCAGATGTATTTGTATGTTTACATTTTATATATAATGCTTCTGCAAGAGTTCTATGTGTGTATATTTGATTTCATGCAGTTTGAAAATTTATGTGGCATAGCTCAGTTGGATACTAGGTATGTTACAATATGTTCCGCAGAGAGAATGTAAGAGTTCTCTGGCGTAGCGTGGCCCAACATGGATGGTCAAGGACGTTACAATATGGTATCAGAGTTGCAGTTTTCAACCCTGAGCCTAGATGGGTTGAGCAAGCTGAGTTGAAGTGAAATGTCATAGAGGATTTATTTCGAAGTGGCCAAATTTTGAGTTGCAGAGTGTCCATGGTAATATTTAGAAGCAACGATTCGAAATTGGGAAAAGCCCCAATTTTTGTTGTTAAATTCATGAGAAAATGGAGAAATTCGGCCAAGTGGTGAGATATTACTGGTTTAATATCTGTTCTAGCAAATTCGGACCTAGAATTGGTCGAATTTGACATTACAGTGAAGCCATGACAGATGGAGAGAATTTAGTAATTAAAATTCTGAATTCATGAATTGATTTTGGGAAAAATATGTTCCAGAAATGTCAACCCACAACGATTTGTTGTTGTAGAGGTTGAATTGGTGTTATGAGGGTGAAATTGAATAAATTTTGTAGTTGTAGAATGTCTATGGTGAATTGGGGAAAAAGTTAGAAAAAAAAAAATCCCCAATTTCTGCAGCGGAATTCACGAGGAATTGATGCGCATAAAAATGAATGTGCACAGGTGGGCGCACTAAAAATGCATGATGCGCAATGAAGAGCTTGTGATAGGTGAAATTCGACACAACATGGAAAAATGTTAGTGTGCGGGTGTGTGCGCTAAATTTCGGTGCCTCACGGAAAAATGTTGGTGTACAGGACCACGCGATAAATTTAGCATTGCGCGGTGTGCACACGCATAATAATGACGCGCATGGTGTGCGCAGTGTTGGCAGATGGCAGAGGAGTTTTGTTGGTGCACGCGCAATGTGGGTATATGTTGTCGTGCGACAGTTTAGTTAGTAGTGCGCACAGAGTTTTGGTGCGCGGTGGAGACGTACTAAACTCTGGCATGGTGAAGCGCGTAGAGTAAAATGCACGCGATACAAAAACTGTGTGCAACAGGTAATAGTGCAAGAACCAAAACTGTGCATGGTGAAAATTGGCGCGCAACATAAAAGTAGTGCGCACAAGTTATTGACGCGACAGAGAAGTGATACACAGTGGTTATAGGTGCACGAAGCACGATTTACCTTATGGTGTTGCTACACATGGTAAATATGGGTGCACAGATTGAAATTTGTGCACGCGAAGTTGTTTGAAAGGTGAACAACAACACAAAACCAGTGATTTTCTGCGACGTTTTATATCATTTGAACGTCATCTTTTTGCAGTACGTTTTTGAGGCCCTTAAGAGCGTTTTTAGCAACTCAAAAACCACAAGACACAGGTGTACCAAGGGTACACTCTGTCTCTGCAGCTCAAATAAAAGAGCTTGGAAAGAGATTTCTAATGGTGTAAATCGTTTGTCAGACAGAGCTTTTATGAGAAAGTTACAACATAAACAGTGAATGGTAAATTTTAAGACGCATCCAACTTCAAAGAGCCATAACTTTCTGCTCCGGAATCAGATTGAGGCACAGGAGCAGCCAATGGAAAGCTATTGAGCCATAGAAGACAGTCCCAAAGTTCAATTAAATTTTTGGGAATGTTAAAAGTGTTTAATATGAAAAATAAGGTACATGTAGCATACCAATTACAATATGGTATTTTGGCCTAGAACTTCAGCCGACTGTAACTAGCAGTCTGGAACCCAGAAAAAGGTGAAACTTGGACATAATGTCCATAAGATGTATATTAAGAAACTTAATTGAGATCCTATGAAAATTCCAATGGAGTAGGTACAAAAATGCATAATTACAGTGCGAAGTTGCGACAAGTTGAAAAATGAACAGAAAAGTTAATGGACAATTTTCAAATAACCATAACTTTCTTCTCGAGACTCGAAATTAGGCATGGGGATAGGCGTTGGAAAGGTACTGGATAGTTGATCTGGGTATTCCATTTTTCAGAAAATCGGAAGAAAGAATTCTGATATGTATTATTGAACCAGAATGGTTCATATTTTCATGAAATTGTTGAAAGAGTTAGCCTGATAAAGTTTTGTTGGTTGCACATTTTGCAGAGTTAACAACAACTAGATCAGATCAGAATCAACACAAAGTCCATAGTAATAGAAGAGGCACATGGGAATTACAGTAAGGAGGTGGAGATTAGAGGGATGGATGTCCATTTGGGCATTGAAGGAACAAACTCCAATGGACATGGAGATGAAAGGAATGAAAACATGAATATGGCAGAGACCATTAAAAAAATTGCAGAAGGATGTCCAAAGCCATAAAGTTGATAATGAAAGACTTATGAAAGCCAAGGAGCAACATGATGACTTAAACATGAAGTTATTGCAGAGCTTGAACATAATAGAAAATAAATTGGATAAGGAGAGTGGCTCAAGCAAATCATGAAGTCTCAAGCCTTCTGATGAGAAAAGAAAAACAAGAAGTGTTAGCAGACATCACCATTAATCCACAAGGCATTCCAATAAGACAATAGGTAGAAGCTCAAGTCCATCCCCTATCAGAAATCATAAGAGGTCTGGGGTGGATGAGCTACGAGGAGAAATGAACAAAATCAAACCTCCTACATTTGATGGTCAGCACAAGAAGGATGAGGATGCAGAAACATGGTTGCTGGGCATGAGAAAGTATTTTCAATTGCATAATTATTCTTCTCATGCAGAAGGTAGAATTGCTATCTATCAACTCAAGGGAAAGGCATCCATGTGGTGGGATCATATTGTGCAGGTGCAACACATTAAATAGAAAAGTGTTACTTGGAGGGAATTCAAGAAGTATTTTGAGAAGGAATACTTGACTAAGAGATACTATGACAAGAAAATGAAAGAGTTCTTTGAACTCAAGCTTGGGAGTATGTCAATATATGAATATGAGAGAAGGTTTCTAGAACTACTGAATTATGTCTCTTTCATCAAGGATGAGATAGTTAAGATTCAAAGGTATTTGAGTGGATTTCCATCATTCATCAGTGACAAAATACAGTATGATGATCCCAAGACATTGGAGGAGACCATAAGGAGAGCTAAATGCCTATATGATCAACAAAAATCAAGGCCAACTTTCCAAAAATCTTGGGAAGACAAAAAAAAATTCAAGGTGGATTGGAGGAAGAAGGGATCTAAGCCACCATTCTTCATAAATAATCCACAGGGACAACAAACTCCTAGAGAGCCCAGAACGATTGAAACAAGGGGTCAAAGGCCAAGGCAACCACCTATTCAATGTTGGGGTTGTAAAGGAGATCACATGTTAAGAGATTGTCCTCATAGAGGTGAAAAAGGGAGGATTGTTCACAATGTACAACAAATTGAAATAGTGGAGGACATGGGCAAAAATGTACCAAGGATCTATGCAGCCCTAGACAACAAGCAAACAGAGTATCAGTCACATATGATTGAAGTGGAGGGTATGATCAACAACCAAACCATTGCTATTTTAATTGATTCAGGAGCTAGTCATAGTTATATAGATCCTAAGATGGTGGAAAGTTTGCATTTTCCAAGAAGTAACCATGGGAAATATTGGTTGGTGTAGTTGGCTACAGTAGCCAAAAGAAAAGTTAATGAGATGGTTAAGTCATGTCTTATGGACATGAATGGACTGAACACTAAGACAGATTTGAACATCTTGCCTTTAGGTTCCTATGAATGTCTAATTGGGATGGATTGGTTGGACCAACATCATGCCATCCTAGACTGTCATAACAAGGGATTTACTTGCTTGGATGAGGAAGGGACCCTAAGGAAGGTACAAGGAATTCTCAGGGCAGTAACCATCAGAGAAATTTCAGCATTGTAGCTAAAGAAATGTTATAGAAAAGGGTGTCAAATATTTGTAGTTCACATGGATGAGACACCTAAAGATAAGGTGCCAAATTTGGAAGATTATGCAGTCTTGGAAAATTTTGAAGATGTGTTCAGGGAGGTACCAGGACTACCCCCAAAGAGAGATATTGATTTCTCTATAAATTTAATGTATGGAGCAGCTCCAGTCTCAAAGACTCCTTACAGAATGAGTACACTAGAGTTAAAGGAGCTGCAAATGAAACTTGAAGAGCTTCTGAAGAACTGGTATATATGCCCAAGTGTGTCACCTTAGGGTGCCCCAATCTTGTTTGTGAAGAAAAATGATGGAACATTAAGATTGTGCATTGATTTTAGACAGTTGAATAAAGTGACTGTGAAGAACAAGTATCCTCTGCCAAGGATTGATGATCTTTTTGATCAATTGAAGGATGCAAAGATATTTTCAAAGATAGATCTTATGTTAGGATACCATCAGGTAAGGGTTAAAGAGGAAGATATCAGCAAGACTGCCTTTAGGACAAGGTATGGTCATTATGAGTTCACAGTGGTGCCATTAGGGTGTCAAATGCACCATCTGTTTTCATGTGCTTAATGAATGGTGTTTTTCGACAATATTTAGACAAGTTTGTCATTGCCTTTTTGGATGACATTCTTATATATTCTAAGTTAGAGAAAGCACATGAACATCATTTGAGGATGGTGTTGCAAGTATTAAGGGAGAATCAGTTGTATGTCAAATTGAGCAAGTGCTCATTTTATCATTAACAAATTCATTATTTGGGGCATATCATTTCAAAGGATGGGATAGCAGTGGATCCTGAGAAGATAGAAGCCATTATAGAATGGTCAGTGCCAAAGAATTTGACAGAGGTTAGATCCTTCATGGGCCTTGCAGGATACTACAGGAGATTTATTTAAGGATTCTTAAAGATTGCACACCCAATCGCTTCCTTACAAAAGAAGGGTGTGAAGTTTCAGTGGACATTGGTTTGTGAAAAGAGTTTCCAACACTTGAAACAATTATTAACAAGTGCTCCAATACTAAGGATTACATACCCAAATGAAGACTTCATTGTTTGCACAGATGCATGTAAAGAAGGACTTGGTAGAGTCCTCACTCAAAATGGGTTTGTTATGTGTTATGAATCAAGGAAGTTGAAGGAGCATGAAAGACACTATACCACTCATGATTTGGAGTTGGCAGCCATAATGCATGCCTTGAGGAAATGGAGACACTACCTCATGGGGAAAAGGTTTGAGATGAGGACAGACCACAATGGTCTGAAATATTTATTTGATCAACCAACTCTAAATGCTAGGCAAAGTAGATGATTAGAATTTCTAAATGAATTTCTAAGTGAATATAAAGCATATCAAGGGAAAAGAGAACAAAGTGGCTGATGCACTTAGCAGAAGAGTGCATGAATTGCATGTTATAGAAATTAGCATGTACCAATCAGATTTGAAACATAGAATTATAGAGGCTACCAAATCGGATTTCTAAGGAATTAGTGGCAAAATTACAACAAGGTATTTTGCAGCGGAAAATTGAGGAATACAAGCTAGATAATGATGAACTTCTCATGTACAGGGGAAGAATTTATGTACCAAATTCCCATGAATTGAAGGATCTGATATTGGGGGAAATACATAATGTACCTTATGCTCGACACTCAGGATATCAGAAAACTATTACAGCTATCAAGAGCCAATATTTTTGGCCAGGTATGAAGAAAGAAGTTACAGATTTTATTGCCAGATGTTTGGAATGTCAAAAGGTAAATGCTGAGCATAGACACCCAGTTGGTTTGCTACAACCATTAGCCATTCCTAACTGGAAATGAGAAGTTGTAACCATGGATTTCATCACTAAACTTCCCAGAACAAACAAGCAACATGATTATATCATGGTAGTGGTGGATAAGCTTACTAAAGCTGCCCATTTTGTTCAAGTTAAGCTCACTCACAAGGCAACAAACATTGTTGATGTTTATATGAAGGAAATTGCTAGATTACATGGCATGCCCAAGACAATTGTGTCTGATAGAGATCCAAAATTTACCCCAAAATTTTGGAAAGGATTATTTGATGGATTTGGAACAAATTTGAATTTTAGCACAACTTATCATCCAGAATCGGATGGACAAACAGAGAGGGTAAATCAAGTGATTGAAGATATGTTAAGAATGTATGTGATGGATAAACCATCAAAATGGGAAGACTACCTACACTTGGTAGAGTTTGCTTATAACAATGGGTACCAAGCATCTCTGAAGATGAGCCCATTTGAGGCACTTTATGGCTGAAAGTGCAACGCACCAGTAAGCTGGGATAACCTAGCAGACAGAGCAGTGGTTGGGTCAGATTTGCTCAGGGAAATGCAGGAGCAAATGATAAAAATAAAGCAAAATTTAAAGGCTGTCCAAGACAGACATAAAAGCTATGCTGATAAGGGCAGAACTCACAGGGAATTTAAAGTGGGTGATCATGTATTCTTGAAAGTGAAGGCCAACATAAGTTTCCTGAAATTGGAAAATTGTTCAAAGTTGGCAGCTCGCTATTGTGGGCCGTTTGAAATCCTAGAGAGGATTGGTCCTGTAGCTTATATGATTGCATTGCCTGCATCTATGTTTGTTCATAATGTATTACATGTATCATTACTCAAGAAATATATACCTGATGCTAATCATGTTATTAATTGGAATGTGATTCAGGTGGAGCAAGAAGGTGCTTTTCAAGTGCATTTGGTACGCATTCTGGACCGAAAAATCAAACAGCTCCGGAATCGAGCCATAGGGCTTGTAAAGGTACAATGGACTTGGTACAGTCATGAGGACGCTACTTGGGAGCGTGAGGATGCAATGCAGGGAAAATACCCGCATCTTTTTGAGGATTTTTGAAATTTTGTTGTATATGGGTACATGATGCACTGAGGATAGTGCATAAATTAGGGGAGGGGATTGTAATATCCCCAGGCTGCACCCAATTGTAATGTAAATGAAAATGTACTTAAATTGGTGAGCTGTTTTGATATCATTTTGCATGCACATTTCATGGCATAGTGCGCGCATGTACTGCGCAGTAAAATGATGAAGTGTGCACATTCTAGGATACCGCACACAACATCTTAAGTGCGCGCGATTGTGAGGCCAACGAACCTTTGTGTATATGCTATGTTTTATAGGCTGGTGAGCGAGTTATTATAAGCTATGATGCTTATGTTTTGATTAGGCCAAAGAGGCTGGATGTTAAAGGTCAGTGTGCATGTTTTTGTACATGTCTCATAATTAATATAAAATACATCCTTGCGTGCAAATCAACCATGATAAAAGGGATGGGGGACTATACTCCATTGGTTAGGGAAAGGGAGGGGCCTAAAATTTAAGAAAAAGGGCTAAGCTAGGGAGCTTAAGCCAAAAAGGAATATTACATCAATATTTCTTAAATCATAAAGTATGGATAATTATTTTATCCTAAGTTATAAAGTTGGGGACAAGTGGGCCAAAGTAGCTCCCAACATGACAAGTGTCAAGTTGGGGACATGCATACATATTGTTGGGACTTAGTTCATTTCCTATCATCTTTCCCAGGATTCTTCCCATCATTCCTTCCATCATTCAGTCATCCAATGAATCATCCATGAGCATGCACACACCCATTAAGTTATCCTTCACACCATCATTACTATATCTAAACCTGTATCCATAGTCTTTTGGGTTCGTGTAGATGGTTAGCTTGGGAGCTGGACTGAAGAAGTGGGTTGTCAGGGCCATGATATATTGAAGAGGCAAGTTTTCAGGCATGTGAGCAATTCTCTGGGTGAGAGAATTGCTGGGAATTGATTTCCTTAAGGTGCTAAACTGCAGCTACAGTGCTTTGAGACTTCCTGTCCGGCCTGTTGCTGAAGCTAGGAAAGGAAGTGGGGCAACCGAAGGACTGTTGAATAGAGAAGGGGCACACTTCCTGGGTGGGACAAGCATGTGGGGAATGAGGGACTGCAGCTTGTTAGTTTGATTTGGCACTGAGACAAAGTCTTTCCTATTGTCTATGAGCCTTTAGCCTGGTTAGGAATCCCTTTACCCAGGTGGAGTTTAGTTCTAGCTCGGGGTGACTCACTGTTGAGAGTGATGAACAGTGTGGTCTAAGGCTGGGAGGTTTGTGGAAGGTCTGCATGCAGTTGATGACATTCTTACCAAGATAAGTGTCAACTGTGTGATAAATTTACATGCTGCATTGTTATTTACGTGTATATTTTTATGGGTTATCATATGTGTGGTTATAACTATGTTTATTTTTATGGGTATTGTCTGTATATCCTGCATGTATACGTTTACTGTTATTTCAGTGTGAATCCATGTATTTACAGATGTATTTGTATGTTTATGCTTTATATATAATGCTTCCATAAGAGTTCTGTGTGTGTATATTTAATTGCATACAGTTTGAAAAATTTATGTGGCATAGCTCAGTTGGATACTAGGTATGTTACAGTATGTTCCATAGAGAGAACGTAAGAGTTCTCTAGCGTAGTGTGGCCTGACATGGATGGCCGGGGATGTTACAGTACACCTGTGTTTTACGTGGAAACCCAAAGCGGGAAAAAACCACAGAATGATTTTTCTTATACATCTTGAGGATTTACATTCATTGGAAGCACCAACTTCCTTTGTTTTCAGCTGCAACTGGAAGGAGGCTCCAACCCCCTAGTTTCTTAGGCTATAACCCGAGGGAAGCTCCAACTCCCCAATTCTCTGGCTACAACCAGAAGGAGGCTACAACCTCCTATGTTCTCCGGCTACAACCACCTGTCCTTGCCCCGTCTAACCGCCTTGAAGTAAAAGTAGAATGATGGAACCACTGTCACACTATCACTATGAGATATACTGCTGTAAACCTGTACCAATCAACTTGTAATCAACCTGTATCATAAACAAGTGCATCAACCATGCACCAACTTGTACAAAACCTATACCATGAAAAAGTGCATCAACCATGCACCAAACCTGTACAAAACCTGTACCATGAACAAGTGCATCAACTATGCACCAAACCTGTACAAAAACCTGTACCATGAATGAGTGCATCAACAATGCACCAAATCTGTACAAAACCTCTACCATGAACAAGTGCATCAACCATGCACCAAACCTGTACAAATAACCTGTCACAACAACCTGTCCAAGCAACCTATCACAACAACCATTCTCATCAATCTTATCAACCAAATCATATGTACTCACCAAGATCAATCACCAAGACAACTCTCAAAGATGTGCATCAACCAACCATAACACAACAACTCATAATCATCACCAAGATCAATATGTGCTTCTAATAATATACCAATACAAGTATTCTACATCATCCATAGACCATGTGTCAACAATACTACTAACAAGTGCCTCCAACCATGTACCAAGTATGTACCAATCATGTATCAACTATTCATCAACTATGACTAATCATTATGTACCAACATCATCAACTATACACCTCATGTATGTGCCAACTCATCAACTATTTGTCTCAACCATGTACCCAACATGTACCTTAACCAAAATCCCTCATCAATTTCATCATCCAAATATGATTTGTAACTCTGTAATAGACCTGGTGTATATGATCACACACCTGCAAACCTTTCTTAACTTTCACAACAAGAGACTAGGATTTCCATCAAACTTTTATTTTGTCTCACTTGACTAGTTTGGGATTAGTCAACAACCATAACTTGAAATAATCATAACTATGTACCTATAATGAATAAAGATTTGAAATTAGTACACAATGTTATTCAATTTGTTTTATGCAATTCCTCCAAGTGTGACTACTTGGAACCTCTCAGAAAAGGAGTTATAGCAAAAATGGCATACCTTGCTGAATTCTGGCTTATTCTAGAGAGTGACCTTGTAGAGCGTGCCCCACACATAATATTTGTTGAATGGATCTGAAAATGTTACAAATAATACTAAAGACTATACTGTAACCAACACATTTGGTCTTACTGAATTTGGATATGTTATGAAGAAGTTATGGCATTTTTACCCGAAGCACCTGTTTTATACTAGTTTTAGGACTAGCCACAAATCCTATTTTCCACGGAGTGTAACTCCAAAAATAAAACGATCCACAAGTTGAATTTTTTACCACGGATACTTGGATATGTTTCCTTAATCGTTTATCAATTTGACGATCTGAATCATTCTAGAAAAAAAATTATTGCGAAAATAGTGAGATGACCTGTGAATAACATACCTTAGAAAACATAATCAAAATAATTTATTCTTCCTTGAATTCCGACCTTCTTTTCTTCACCTTCCCTCTAAAATTCAGCTTATATATTCTTTTGTTACCTTAGTCACCTATAGATATTGAATATGCTCAAGTGTTATTTAAAATGAGAGAGTCTTGCCTCTTATTTATACTCTCGAAATATCTTCCTTAGAAGCATCTTCTAGGTCACTTAACCCATTTCTAGGTCACTTAACCTATTTCTAGGTCACTTAACCTATTTTCCTCATTTTTAGGGTTAACCACTTTCCATAATTAGAAAGTTCTCCATTACTTTATCATTTAAATATTCCTCCTTGACTTTGTCACCTCACTTTATCATTTAAATAATCTTCTTTGATTTTGTCACTTCACTTTATTATTTAAATAATCCTTCTTGACTTTGTCACTTTACTTTATCATTTAAATAATAATTTCTTCTTTGCAAGTTCTTTGACTTCTTTGACCTTTTGGGGCTTCAATCCAACATATGAGGGTTCTCCAACTTCGTAAGGCCATAACTCTCAAACCGTGAGGAGTTACATGACATTCCACATACCACCAGAAATGGCATGACATGTAATATCCATCTAGAATAGTCTTGCCTTAAAATATATCAAAAATCATACCATTATCCATCAAACAAACTTGGGTCCATTACCCAAACCTGGGTTCTCCAACTTCTCATGGCCATAAATCTCTAACTGTGAGGAGTTATGCGATGTTCCACATACCACCAGAAATGGAATGACATGTACTATACATATAGAATAGTCTTACCTTAAAATATTAAAATGTATACCATTATACATGAAACAACCTTGGGTCCATTACCCAAACCTTTTTGCTACCGGAATTCGCTACCGAACTTTCTCCAATGGTTGACATCAATTACTAAGGGTTGACATCAATCTAGAATATCACTTTGCAATAGTTGACATCAATGACAACCAACAATCCATACCAACTATCCATCAACCTAAGCCAACAGTATGGTATTTCTACCATGCCTGTCATCAGACCCTTTATGCATTCAAGATACCAATCCACAAATACTAGAATATCTGCATGGCATGACTAAGGAGCACATACAAAGCTAATGATTAAGAAAACCAAGGGACGAGTGACTACATTGAAGAATGGTTCCAAAAAGTTATCAGGCTAAATCACCACCTCATTCTCCAACATCTCTTGGCATCATATCAATCAGATCACTTGGTTCCTCATATTCTGGTATTTATCAAAGCATATTTTTTAAACTCAAATATGAGTATATTTGTAATCCTGTTACGTACATGGCTCCATTAGAAGTATTCCTACACTTGAGAGAGGTCTTCCTTTTCCAAGTAGGGTAGGACATTTTAATAAATAAATAAATAATAAATAGTAAAGAGAAAAATAAGTCTAACTGTGAAAACCAAGTTCCTGGCGTAGTTAGACATGAGCTTTGCTTGAAAACTAGGTTTCTGGTTGGAAAGGTTTGCAATAAAATTCGGCATATAGTTGTTGGTTCAATATTTCATAGTTCTTCAATCATTTTTGAATGAATGTCACATTGGCTGATGGAGGATTCATTAAGGCCCCCCTTCTAGAAATCTTGGCCCATTGACTCCAGCTTCTTCTATGGGTACCAAGATTAGAGATTTTAATAAATCCTTGGAACCTATATGCCTCAATGATATGTTTCCTCGTTGATAGTAGTGGGGATGCATTAATTCATCATGACTGTCAGATTCTACAAGTTACTCGACTTCAACACATCTATTCGTGCTTGACAGGATGCATTGAAGTACCTTGATCCTCATTGGCATTACTGGTGAGTAATCCTACATTGATTAACTACATCCATTAATGATTCGTAATGCAATGATTCCTCTCCATGTTTGACTTCAAGAAAAATCTATTCAGATGGAAGGGAATTTACATAAGGGGGTAAGGATGAATAATTTTTGCAGTAGTTTGACCACATCAGTCTACAAAGATTCAATTTTCCCGTTCTTGTAGTATTTAGTTTACAGTTCCTGCTCCAAGAGTATTTCATTTCCAGAATTTTTTCTTGCAATTGTTCAAGTTCTTATTTTTGTATCGCTTGTAGTAAATAAAGGGGTACAGGGATCTCCATTTAAAATTGATATACTCTACTCCTAAAATTATATAAATCATGTGAATTCACAGCATAGATTCTTCTCCAAGACTCTGTTTCATATTCAACGTAGATTTTCCTGTAGATTTTTTTTCCAAAATTTCCATCCCATCCACTCCATTCAACATGATCAACATGCAATATTCAACAATCAGTACCTGCACATAAAATTTGGCGTACCCCCCTGCATTACATCAAACATGGCCAAGATGGAGCAAGGGTAAATGCTTAGGAGTTGATTTCAGTGTTTTTTAGGAATTCCAGTGGTACAAAAGTGTTATCAACATACTGGTTTACTACCAGAATTCCCAATTTTGGTTGTCCATTAGCATTAACAAATGACCATCTTACTATCAGAATTGTAGTCTTGGCATAGTTACATGAATCACATGTAGTTACTACTAGATTCCATTTGACTACTGAAATTCTTGGAGGTGACATCTGATAGCATATTAATTGGTTCAACCACTTCCACCCCTCCAAGACAAAAATGGAAACATGGATATTGTTAAGAAAAATCTTGACATGGACATCTTCCTATTTGCTTAGCTCCAGGATCATCTTCAAGCATGGAAATCCATGGTTAATGGAGTAGTCAAACACCAAAGTATATGAGGAAGATTCAAATGTAAAGAAGGGGCGATTTTGTTGGGTTGTTATATTGTTTGTAGTGAAAGTCTAGTCAAGGTGAATTGATTGACGCTCGAAGGTCGAGGTGGATCAACAATAGTCAAGGTCGAGGTGGATCGACAATAAGTCAAAGGTCGAGGTAGTCAACAAAGTAAAGTCGAAGTCGAAGATATCAATGACAAGTATACTAACAAGAGGTCGACGTGTGGGCATGAGATGACCAACGAGAGACTGAATGAAGGCTGACTGGTAATAAGACTTGGAGTCGAACGTAACAAAATCCCGAGATTGGTAGCCAATGATCTGCATGGATCTGTAACCATTTTTGGTCTCCAAGTATTTAGGTTTTTTCTTGTTGTAAGGCCTATAAAGAGGCATGTTGTAAGGCCGTAAAGAATAATGCAAAATATGTCAATACATGAGTAAATCGTAGATTGTTGGTCATGTATATGTAAGACCGAATTGCTACAGGGTTGTTCTTGCACAGGCAAGAGGGTATGACATTGATTGTGTCTTAGGTGTGGACCAATGTTAGACATGTAACCTTTTCTTCAGATTGAATAAGAAAACAAGAGAGCAGAGCACTCAAGGAATGTTGGTTTTCCTGGTTAGGGTTTCCAGGGTAAAATCTCTATGCACTGTGTGATTGCTTTGTAATTTACGTTCTTGATTAAATTCTTCTTCTCTTTTTCTAGGTTTAGTGTGGAAGTGTCTCTCATTTCCTAAAAATTGGTATCAGAGTGAAGTTCAACTCTAACAAGTGATATCATAGCTGTGTTATGCTTTGGTGAGTGTATCAAATCTTTATTTACCAATCTTGAATCTGGGAACTAAACCCTAGGTACAATAAGAGTTGTAAGTCATAAATTGTATTAAAGATCGTGGTAAAGAATGGCAAGCAGTTCCAAAATAGAGATAGAAAAATTCAATGGCCAGAATTTTGAGCTTTAGAAGCTCAAAACGGAAGATCTTCTTGTAGATCAAGAACAATGGACAACGACATGTCTAGGTACCCAGCTGACAAGCATGTCGGTGAAAGAATGAGAGGAACTTAAAAGAAGAACAAGAAGTATGATTCACAACTGCTGAATGTATCAGGTGAAGATTTGGCCAAGAAACCGTGGGACAAGCTAGGAAGCTTATACCAGTCGAAATCTCGGGAAAATAAGTTGTTTCTGAGAAAGAAACTATATCTTCTGAGAATGAGTGATGGAAGTTTGGTGACTAGGGATTTAAATGTGTTTAACATCGTTTTAAGCTAGTTATCGTCTGTGGATATTAAGATCATTGAGGATGAGAAGTGTATCAACCTATTATGTTCTTTGCTAGACTCATGGGATAACTTATTTGTGGCTATTGGGAGTAATACAACCACATTAGCGCTAGAGGACGTGGTTGCTTCTCTGATGTCGGAAGAAATGAGAAGGAAGAACATGGAAGGATCGACCAAAGATGCTCTAGTAGTGAGAGGTCGACCGATAGACATAGATAAAGGTAGATTCTCCAGTAGAATTTTCAAGTCGAAGGGTATATCTAAATCCCCTATTCAGTCAACGCGAAGATTCTAGAAATTCGGTAAAGTTGGGCATTATAAAAAGAGCTATAAGTCGAAGGCAACAAAAGTCAGTGATGGATCCGACAAGAAGCAGTCGGCTGAGAGAAATACAACCCTAGATAAGGGAGGTGATGTGTACCTGGCGTCGATTAGTACACAGTCAGATCAAGATGTTTGGTTGATCGACTCAGGAGCATCCAATCATATGACACCACATAAAAATGGTTCTATGAATATGAACAATATGATAGGGGTGATGTGTTATTGGGGGACGAATCGACAACAAAAATTGTCGGATGAGGAAGATTTCGACTAATATTGTAGGATGGGAGGAAAATAAATTTTCTAGGCATGCTACATATTCCAGGTTTGGAAATAAACTTGATATCTATCAGCAATATGAGTGATGCAGGTGTGCATACTCTATTTCAGAAGGATTCTTGCAAGATGGTTAGAGGTGGGATGGTCTTAATGAAAGGAGTTCAGATTGGTACCCTATACAAGCTGTTAGGGAATGCCAACTCGACTGGATGCAACAACATCGTTGCTCTTGAAATTGACTCAACTGCGACTCAACTCGACTAGACTCAAGCTAAGTCGGTACAAGCCGACTTGACAAGACATGATAAAATTGACCCGACTAGGCTATGTCACGAGAGGATGGGACACATTGAAGAAAAAGAACTTCGAGTTATGCACAACAAAGGTATGGTTGAAGGGTTTCCTGAATGTGGTTTAGAAGTCGACTTTTGTGAACATTGCATATATGGAAAACAAATTCGGGTGAGGTTCCCATCTAGAGTGACAAGGGAACATGGGATTCTAGAATTGGTTCATAGTGATGTGTTTGGCCCTATTAGAGTGCTTTCACTTGGTGGATCCCTGTATTATGTCTCCTTCATAGATGATTTTTCTAGGAAGACATGGATATATTTTGTGAGGAAGAAATTATGGGTTTTCGACGATTTAAGGAGTTTAAAGCACTTGTGGAAAACCATATAGAGAAAAGGATTAAAGTGTCGAGAATTGACAATGGTGGTGAATTCTGTTTAAAATAATTTGATCAGTTCTATAAGTAGTGCGGCATAACACACCAAAATGCCACACCATATACCCCACAACAAAATGGAGTTGTCGATAGAATGAATAGAACGTTGATGGATAAGGCAAGGAGCATGCTCAGTGGTGTTGGGCTCACACAGGAATTATGGGCGAAGGCAGTTGACATTGCAAGATATCTGGTGAATATGTCTCCTTCGTCGACACTACTTGACACGACTCCACATGAGGTGTCGTCAGGCAAGAATCCTTCGATGACACATCTCAAAGTGTTTGGCTGTGATGCATTTGTGCATGTTCCCAAGGAAAAGAGTAGCAAGCTGGACAAGAAGGCAGTCAAATGTATTTTCATTGGATATAAAGAAGGAATGAAAGGATATAAGCTTTGGGATCCTACATTAAGGAGAACAATGTACAATACAAATGTGGTCCGTCGAAGGTAAGTCTAATCTTGAAGAAGTTGTTCAGACCGAGAATAATCCTGAGACGATGCAGTTTGAACTGAGGAACAAAGAAGATGATTCAGATGAGTCGACTGCATCTGAGGAAGAGGCAGAACGACAAAATCCGATGGTAAGGAGGTAAAAAAAAATAAGAAAACCAGTTGAAAGGTATAGTCCACCCAAATTCCATTTCACATTCGTGCTAACTACCATCGACAATGAGCCCAAGTTTGTCAGTGAGGCAACCAACTCAGCATAGGGTAAACTATGGAAGGACACCATGGTTGAAGAGATGAAATATTTGCACAAGAATGAGACATGGGATTTAGTCAAGTTACCTAGTGGAAGAAATCTCATCGGTAGCAAATGGGTATTCAAGAAGAAGATGAATGTCGAAGGACAAGTCAACAAGTTCAAAACTCGATTGGTAGTGAAAGTTTATTCCCAAGTCGAGGGAGTCGACTTCGGTGAGATTTTTTCCCTTGTTTCAAAACTAACTTCCATTAGAGTACCAATGTCTCTGGTTGCAACATTCGATCTAGAAATAGAACATATGGATGTAAAGACAACGTTCCTACATGGGGACCTGGAAGAAGGAATCTACATGAAACAACCTGAAGGATTTGTAGTAAAGGGAAGGCAAGAGTTGGCGTGCAAACTAAAAAGATCCCTTTATGGTCTAAAGAAATTGTCAAAGATGTGGTACCATAAGTTTGACACATATATCCTTAGTTTAGGATTTGTGAGAAGCAAATATGATCACTGCATATATTCCAAGGAAGAAGGTGGGTGTTTCATATATGTAGCTTTGTATGTCAATGACATGTTATTTATTGGAAACAACATGGATGTAATAAAGGAGGTGAAAAAGAATTTATCCTCCAAGTTCGATATGAAGGATCTCAGTGCATCTAACTTCATTCTAGGAATGGATGTTAAGATAGATTGAGCCACTAGAAAGCTCTGGCCGAATCAATCAAAGTATATTGAAACAGTTCTGAAACGTTTCAACATGCAGGATTGCAAACTAGTGAAGGTGCCAATTCCTGTGGGAGCAAGGCTAACTGTTAAACAATGTCCAAAGAGACAGGAAGAAATAGAGGACATGGCACATGCTCCCTATGCAAGTGTTGTTGGTCTACTAATGTATGTGATGTTGCACTCGACCAGACATTGCCCATGCAGTGGGAGTGTTGAGCAGGTACATGTCGACACCTGGAAAGGAGCACTGGACTGTTGTCAAGAGAGTATTCAAGTATTTGTGTGGCATGAAGGACTATGATATATGCTAGCAAGGAAGACTTGAAGGTGATAATGGAAAATTAAATGTAAATGGCTTTGTTGACGTTGATTGGGCTGGAGATCTGGATCGACGGAGTTTGACCAACATATATGTCTTCAAGATGTTTGGTGGAGAAATAAGCTGGATGAGTAAGCGACATGTAGTCATGGCCTTGTCAACATCAGAAGATGAAATACATGGTAGCCACTCATGGAATCAAAGAAGCGGTATGGCCGCAAAGGATGTGTTCAGGAATCAGGTTTGAGTAGAAATCTATGAAGGTAAGTTACGAAAATCAAAGCACAATATTTTTGGCAAAGAACCCTACTTATCATTCAAAGACTAATCACATTAATTTACAATACCATTTCATAAGAGATATGGTGGAAAGTAACAAGGTGCTACTGGGGAAAGTAGACACGTTGGATAAAATATCAGCCTCGTTGACTAAGTGTATGAGTGTTGTGAAGTTCTCTCGGTGTAGAGAGGCAATGGGCATTGTTGCCCTGGGTCTGTGAATGGAAGTTCAAGAATCTCCTGTTTCAACAAAGAAGACAACAAGTGGGAGGATGTTGGGTTGTTATATTCTTTGCAGTGAAAGTCTAGTCAAGGTGAATCGACTGACGGTTGAAGGTCAAGGTGGATCGACAAGAAATCGAAGGTCAAGGTAGTTGACTAGATAAATTTGAAGTCAAAGATATCAATGGCAAGTCAACCAAATAGAGGCTGAAGTGTGGGTGTGAGACAACTGACTAGAGACCGAATGAAGGCATACTAGTAGTCGATTGGTATTACGACTTGGAGTTGATAATAACAAAATCACAGGATTTGTATGTAATGATCTACATGGATATGTAACCGTTTTTGGGTGCCAAGTCTTTAGGGTTTTGCATGTTCTAAATCCTATAAAGAGGCATGCTGTAAGGTCATAAAGGCTAATGGAAAATGTGCTAATGCATGAGTAAAACGTAGGTTGTTGGTCATGTAGATGTAAGTCAGATTGGCTATAGGGTTGTTCTTGTGTAGGTAAGAGGGTATGATGTCGATTGTTTCTTAGGTGTGGACCAAGGTTAGACATGAAACATTTTATTCAGATTGAATAAGACAACAAGAGAGAAGAACAATCAAGGAATGTTGGTTTTCCCGGTTTAGGGTTTCAAGGGTAAAATCTCTGTGTACTGTGTCATTGCTTTTTCATTTATGTTCTTCATTGAATTATTCTTCTCTTCTACTAGATTTAGTGTGGAAGTGTCTCTCATTTTCTGACAGATTCTATGTTGGGAATTTGATTTATTTTTTATGATTCACCTTGGCACCAACATTATGGCAACCAAAATGACTCTCCTCCATCATTGAGCTAGCAGGTCGTAACCACCTATGTCCAAGTTAAGCAAATTCCAAATCCACGTTGGTCGTGTGATCCATCTATTTAAGGCCCGAAAGTTTCTATACTTCAACATGGAGGTAAACTTGAGGTTATGAGGAAAAAATGTGATTATTTGTTGCTAAGATCTAATTCCCAAGTTGCTTTGATGTGATCTTCAATGAAATTATTTTTGAAATGTTTTGTAGTATTGTTGATAGATTCTAATAGGTGATCTGGAACCCTTTTGCTTTCAAATACAATTTTTTGTTGCTATTATGTTTGAATCTTTGATTACAAAGCTAGTTGGGTTAGCATGAAATCAAGCCTCTCATTGGACGAATGTAAATGGAAGTAGGAGCCACTGAATCAGAAGTTGGACATAAATCTTCCTCAATTGATTGTACCAAGGATTCGAACTAATTGGATACTCTTTGACATTCATAAACACCGTCTAGAGAGGCTAAGAAAATGACTGCCATGCAATCAGATACATTGATGATTATTACTTGGGGACTTGTTGTTACTCTCGCTTTAAGCCTTGCTAATACTAAACTTATATTGGGATGGATCTAAACTTATATTGGGATGGAGCATGGGATGGATGCATTTAGGGGAGATTGAAGTTAAATATCAATCATATATGGCATCTTGCAAAGAAGGATTAAGAAACAATATTGTTTCTACCTTCAAGTCTGTCCCTTAACCAACCAATATACAATCAATTTTCTGTATTCAAAAGTTTGAACATGAGTATAAACAACAATATTGAAGACAAACCCTCACTACCATGAGTGAATCATCATATCAACAGTATCAATAGGTCATCATTTGTAGAATTTTTTTTAGCATTTTCAGATTTCCGATAGCTTGACAGAGTAGCCAACATACTTGTCGACTACAAGAAATTTCCGGCCTTGCATTATGAGCTCTTTCCAGTTGGCATTCAATAGATTTCCCTTAATCCTAGGCAATAAAAGTTCGGTGAATGTCCCTCAAATCATCAGATATTCGAGAGAGGTAATGTTGGGTAAGCGATTTCTATTCTTAAGTAGCCATCTTACATGGAATTCATGCACATAAGACTTTAAAGTTTGATTTCCTCTTATTCTTTCCTCACTCGACTCCCTTTCCTTTTATACTCCATATTTTTCCACCCTTCCATCACCGTTCACTGCCTTGACCTTGAAAAACTTTGAAGAGCTGAGGCAAAACATGCCTTTCCCACTCAAATGTCTTAGAACCTACAAAACTATGTCGGGTTTCGAAACTACCATGTTGTGCGCATAAATAATCTCATTCAAGAACAAAAGCAACTACATATTGGTAATATGATTTCATTAGATTGCAGAACCATACCTTGTTCTCTTCCTTATCTTGCTCAAAAGAAAAGAAAAATAGCAAAGAAGAAATAAAATAGAAAAAAAATTGTATGTAAAAGAAAAACAAATGAGAGTTCTGAAAAGAAAGAAGGAACTCATTGACAAGGAAGACAAGATATTATCAACATGTAGGGATTTAAATTTATATACCATACCCAGACATTACTTCATATGAATCTTTGTTGCATGAAGACATGCAATACCTTGAGTGCGGGGGGATGTTGGGCCTCAGTATTGACAGGTTTTCAAGGATGATTTCGCTTAACATTCCATGATTTTTTTATACATTTGTATCTTCAATACATGATATTATCCTATTCCATCTATTATCATCCATTTTTACTTATGTGAACTTCATTAGGCATAAAAGTGATAATATGGTTGACTTCTCGTGTTTTGACAATTACTTGGAGTAGATTTTGTAATGTCCTAACTTACCCCTAAAAGTTGTAGCAAATTTTGGTCATTTATAGTTATTATCGGAATTACAATCTACGTGACTACTGGAATTACAGGGTTTGACTACCAGAATTCCTGTAGCAACATGTTTCTATAAGCAGTTTTGCGACGACATTTCCAGACAAATGAAGATGAATTTGGCAGATCCAAGACATGGGTTTTTTGCAGGACATGATAAATTGAATAAGAAGGGGGAATATTTCTCAAAAAATGTGCGATCGGGGAAATATGGGTGGATTTTTAAGACGAGTTGTCCCATAAATCCACGTTTTCAATAGGATCCTGTAACTGCCTCAACGATTATGATACTTGCCAAACTTCCTAGCCAATTCGAAGACATGGGTTTTGTTGAAGAATGTGTACACATGGACACATGTATTCTAGATCAGCCAAATGTCCAATAATGAAAACATTGATCATGGTCAAACCTTCCAACAACCAAATCTTGCAGTATGTGAGTATATTGCAATTTCATGTATTCGTTCATGAAATCGTAACAAGATGAGAAAATATGTATATCTGATCTATTCATTAATTTGTCCAGATATGATATTGTCACTTCTTGGTTATCTTTAGTGAGCTTGGTATGAGATTGGATGCACCAGAAATACTTGTTCTGTTCGAAATGTAATTATATAAGTATTGAAGGAATTCGTGCCTTGGGGGAGGAAGCGATATCTAGCAATAGAGGAAGCAAGACTAAGACTCTATTTATGTACTTTGTTTCTATGAAATAAAAGGCAATTTTATGCGTATTCAATTCCTTAAATTCAAAGTTTGTAGATACGTAGCGGGAGTGCTTCTGAGTGAAGGCAGGGCCCCCTTCATCTCATAAGTAGCGCCTTAGTTTAGTTTTACTTGTGCATTATAATAGTGTGGTTTCAATCATTTACATAGTATATGCATTTTACAATTTTGATTATTTAATTCATGTAGCAAGTGGGTAATGATTATGTAGTGCATGTTAATTCATTGATGCTATATTGTTATTCATGTTGTGTGGTTCAAACTTATTCTTGTTGGAACATGATTCCCATGCTTACTTTCCTGTCAATGTGAATGGTGATTCTCTGAACAAGGGGTTGTGGGATATGTAATCTATGCACACACCTATCACTATTTCTTCATTGGTTGGTGATTGTTCATGATACAACCCTTGCATGCATTTATTAGTTTCTCAACTTGATTGTTTATATTTCCAAATGAAGGTTGTCAATCTAACTTATGGAGTGAATTCAACGTAGTACCGTTGTATACAAAAGTTTGTATTCAACTTGCATTTATACCTTAGAATATTCAGTGTTGTATGAGAAACCAGTTCTAAGAGTTTTTCTTTGTAGTTAATTAAGGAGTGGTGTGTTAGATGAAAAGTTTTAAACACTTTGAGATCAAATATGCATATACTTTGCTTATCACTTCACAATTTTACCAACCCGGATTGGTGATAAAATGTAACAGAATTATTATCATATAATTCGATTGACAACTCCGAAAGCAGATTTAGACTGTTTGAGAAAAAGTTTGTGCTTAGACAGTAGATGGAGAACTTGATCCACATGGGAAAGATGGGCTTGCCAAGTTTTACTATAAATGAGAATATCATCAAAGAAAACTAAGGAAAAATGACAGAGGAAAGGACAAAGGACATGATTCATGAGACTTTGAAAAGTGGAGGGGGGAATTACACAGGCCAAAGGACATGACCAAGAACTCATAGTGACCCTCTTGAGTTCTAAAGGAAGTCTTCGGGATGCCTTTCTCTTTCATATGTATCTGGTGGTATCCAGAGTGAAGATCAAGTTTGTTAAAGTATTGAGCACCACTCTGTTAGCGTCGGAAGTCACTCCCGGATTGCTTGCAGGAGCAGAGCCCGACACCCATCAGTTTAATGTCACGATTTTTTTATAAGGGGTGATCAAATGGAGATAATGGCTCGAGGAGGTATCCCTCTAACTCAGGGGCTGAGTCTGGTATGTAAAGAACAAAGAGGTCTGGAATCCTAACTTCAGCCAGCGGGTTGATTAAAGGTGAATAGGTGGAAGACTTGATAAGAAGAGTGAACAAATGACTTTGGGCAACAGGCTTACAACGGTTTGCAGAAGAAATACTTTGAATGCAAGATCCTCTTGGTTCAGGGTCTCAAGAAACTGAAAGGTGACTTGACTGGGTCCTCCAATTCCAAGTCATTTAGCGTTAGAGAAATCACAGGAACCGATTAGAGGCTTCGTAACTATTACAATGATCCAATACAACATCATCCTATAATAGCTACATCTCGACTAGATCCTCCAATTCCGAGCTGCTCTGACACAGTGTAAACAAAGACATGAAAGAAACTGGCATTCATAAGGCAAGAAGTCTCCAAAGCTCACACATAACCAGAATAACAGTGCTTCATTAAAACTTTACAACCGGGAGCTTTGCTCAACCATCGATGCTTACAAAATACAAAAACTGAGCCTATATACTCAGGAAAATTCGCCTAACAGAGGCGTGCTCATCCCCCAAGGTTCTGTGTCCCTTCAACCAAATTCCGATGGGAGTTCTCTGTCAGACGCCACCTTAACTATGCATGGCTCTTGCAGGAGGAGTAGTTGAGCCAGTAAATGCTGTTTTAGCGTGTGCAGACCTCCTCCGGCCAGTCGAGGACTAGGCATGGCTTTTCTACAAGAAAGGGTACACATGACCCTCTCGAGCAGACCGCTTACCAGACCCTCCATATTTCACAATTAATGAACGAAGAGAGGTTTCAACCACCCCTTCTTGCTTTCGCTTACTCCAAGCGAAGACCAGGATTGAGGTTAGGTCCGATGGCAACTGGGGGTCGTGACGGGCCTCTCTGTGACTGAAACCCGACACCTTTGGCCTCTTTTGCGCAGCTCTTTTCTTTCCTCAGTGACCACGGGCTGTGACCCGGTGCTGTTGTGGGCCCCAGGTCCTGGACGCTCTCGTCACTTCGCGCATCGGGGATATGAGGGAGTTGTTTCTTGAGCTTCGAAATCGCGATGGGCGAGAAGGCGGGGAGCCTAATCACACACCGGGTGTCCTCTTTAGATGGACGGCTGAGACTGCTCCTCGATAATGCGGGCCCGCCTTTGGGCGCTTTTCATTTCGCAACTCGCGAGTCGGAATCCCTTGGTTCCTTTTCTTCAACTCTCGCTTCTCGAGATGGCGATACGGGCAGGGCTCCCTCTTTGGTCAGCACTCTTCACATGTAGCCATTGGCTAGGGCCCAAGTACTCGCGCCTTTCGCTACTCGGGACCCCCTGAGTTGGAGTACCAGACTTAGGCATTCTCCCTTCGTGAAGTCCCGAGGCGTGATAGTCAGCGACGGTTGAGTTCCATCCGGGCACTTTTTCGTAACTCAGAATCTCATGCAACCAAAGGGATATGGTCCGCCCTTTTGAACTCACGAACCCCGAGCTCACGAAACAACATTGCGCTTGAACCGCTTGTGATCAACGACTCTCGTAACTTCGCGAATGCCTCCCGAGGGATTTCGACCGTCGACTTCTTTAAAACTTTAGTGCTATACTTGATGCAACTCGGCTAATTTGCAATTATCCATCAATTGTTGTTCTGCTCTGTCGCTGAAACCTTTCCGCTGAAGACTGAACCGCCCGCTCGCTTGGTTTTAAGTCCGAAAAGGACTTCTTTTATGTGCTGCGCTTGGGCGCTCCCCGGGATACCTACAGACCTGTGTCTCCCGATGCCGAAGACAAGAAATGTTGCTAACATTAGGCTCCACGAGGGATAGAGTCGTCCCTGTGATGCTCTAAGGACTCATTTTGCAGTTCCAGTGCCTTACTGTTGGGCTATGGAGTCATTATTAAGCCGCAAAAATAAAAACGAAAACAAACTAAGAAACAAAAAGACCATATTTACAAACAAAGGAGCCACTGGAGGCTCAGACAAAACAATTCTTCAGAAAATGCCCATTCACTGGGCTGCTAAAAACTTCTTCGCCTTCCAAATCTCGCAACCGGTATGTGTTATTTGAGAAGACTTCAGAGATTCTGAAAGGCCCAATCCATAGGGCTTCAAATTTGTCGTGCTTGCCCTTATCCTATTTAGGAGCATTCCATTTCAGCACCAGGTCCCCTATCTGGAACCGCTCCTTCTTGGCCTTCTTATCGAAGACTTGCTTGATCTTTTGCTGATGGTCCTGAATCCTGTCCACTGTCTGCTCCCAGCCTGCTGGACCTCTACTAGCTGATGAATCCTTCTGATCATGTCATCAGGTTCCTCCTGATGGTCCTAGAGGAATTTCGCTACGGGGATGGCTAACTGAGAGGGGAAAACAACCTCTGCTCCATAGACTAATTGGAAAGGGGAGACACCAATAGATCTCTTCGTGGTTGCCCAATCAACACATAGAGCAAATTTAAGCTTTGAGCTCCAAGCCCTTTTGTTGTCTTCCAACAACCTTTTGATGATCCTTATTAGACTTTTGTTGGAGGACTCTGCTAAACCATTGCCCTGTGGATAATATGTGGTGGAGTGAATCAGTTTAATCCTGAACTGCTCACAAAATTTAGCTAATGGCTCAGACTCGAAAGCGGCTGCATTATCAGTGACAATCTTACTTGGGTAGCCGAACCTTGTGATGAGGTCCTCCAAGAATCCAATGATTACCTTGTGGGAAGCATTCCTGGTGGGGATAGCTTCAATCCACTTGGTAAAGAAATATGTAGCAGTCAGGATCCACCTGTGCTGCCCACTGGAGGCAGGGTGAATTTCTCCAATGAAATCTAGGCCCCACTGCTGGAAAGGCCCTGAAACCGCCACCGGATTTAGCGGTAGAGACCTGAGTTGCTGCTTTCTTGCAAACTTTTGACATTTGATGCAGGCTCTGACCCTTTTGCAGACATTAGTGAACACGGTAGGCCAGTAGTACCCAACCCTGAGGATTTTGTGGGCTGTGGATTTCCAGAAATGGTGCCCTCCACACAGGCTGCTATGAAATTCGGCCATGATCATTTCGGCCTCTTATGGACTTATGCATTTCAAAAGCACCCCCAGGGGGTCTTTCCAATATAATATTTGATCAATCAGGCAGTATCTGATTGCCTTGAGCTTCAGAGCTCTTGCTTTGCTTTTTTGTAGGCCGTCTGGAGGCCGCAGCTCCTGCAGAAAGTATATGACATCCTTATACCAAGGACATCGAGCCAATGGGGGCTCCCTTTGAGGGTCTATGTCAGACAATTGATCCTGCTGAATACCTGAGCATTCGTTGATGAAACTTATCCCCAAGGCTTGGAAGTTTTCTTTAGCCAACAACTTGGCTAAACCTTGTCCTTTGATCAATTTGGTGGGCCTTATTTCCAGGTCAAACTCTAGGATTTTGGCTATCCATTTACTCCTTCTTCTGTCTATATCAGGATGAATAAGAATGTCTTTAATAGCAGCCGAGGGGACATAGGCAATGATCTTTGACTGTAGGACATAGGTTCTAAAAGCTTTGCGAGCTTTTACTAGAGCATAAGCCTGCTTCTCCATAGCGTCATACCTGACTTCGACATCCCTCAATGCTCGGCTGAAATAAGCAATAGGCTGCTCTAGCCCATTGTCATTGGCCTGTAATAGAATGGCAACCACTGTGTCAGGTGAGGCAAAGGAGAAAAGAAGAAAATCCTTTGAGTAGTCGGGACTGATAAGCACAGGAGCTTCAGTCAGGGCCCTCTTGATTTGTTCAAAGGAACGCCATGATTGAGGGGTCCACCTTACTTCATTCTCTTTCTTTAGCATGGATGTTATAAGCTTTACCTCCTTAGCAAATTTGGGCACAAACCTCCTCAGAAAGTTAATTTTACCAAGGAAATATTGGACCTCCTTCTTGGACCTCGGGATTGGTAAGGCTTGTATCGCCTCAACTCTGCTGGGGTCAATCCTGGCTCCTTCTGTTGATACTATGTGGCCTAGTAACTTTCCCTCCTTCATGGCGAATAGAGATTTCTTGGGGTTTAATGAAATGCCAAACTTTCTGCATTTCGAGAAAACCTTCCTGAGGTGGCAACGATGCTCCTTATCAGATTTTGAAAACACTGTGATGTCATCCAGATAAACGACCACAGATTTATCCCTCTCCCCAACAAAAGCTATGTCCATGGCACACTGGAATGTCACCCCTACATTCATTAGTCCGAATGGCATCTTGGCATACATGAAAGTGCCCCATGGAATGGTGAATGTTGTCTTTTCCCTGTCCTCAGGCAGGACGGAGACTTGATTGTAGCCAGAGAATCCATCTATCATGGACATCCTGGAAGCTCCTGTTACCCTCTGCAGTATATGTTCCATATTTGACAAAGGGTAGTTATCCTTTCGTGAGCTCCTGTTCAGGTTTCTGAAGTCTACACAGAGTCAGATCTCTCCATTATTTTTCCTTACTGGCACCAAGTTGGCCACCCACTCGAAATATCTCAGTGGTACAATGATCTGAGATTGAAGCAGCCTCTTCACTTCCCTTTCCATGATAGACAGCAGCATAGGATTGATCTGTCTCAACTTCTGCCTAAATGGCCTTGCTTCCTCCTTTAGTGGGATCTTATGCTCGATGATAGAGGTGTCATAGATTTTGAGGTCTTTGTAAGTCCATGCAAACACATCAGCAAATTCCCTCAAAAGTCCAATGTATTCAGACCTCTTCTCCTTTGTCAGACTTCTTGACAATTTGACAAACTTGGGCTCATTCTCGATCCCATTGTTGCACTGAATAGTACTAGTGTCATCCTCCGAGATTTATCCCTTTAATGATACATCATTTCTATCAAAGAGCCTTTCCAAAGGAACCAGTCCCCTTGGGATATGATTGCTGGGCAGCTGTACAATGTCACGCTTTGCAATCTTATTCAAAAAATTACCCCCATCAAGATTTTCTTCAGAGACAGAGTCTTGGTCGATATGCACCTCTGAAAATTCTTTGTCAGTCTCCAAGAACTTCTTGATTTCGAGATCATCCTCGAATACCTTCCAATGTTTGACATTGTCAGGTATGGAGGGCCTGTATTTCACTTCCACATCATACCTCAGTTTGGGTGGCAAGGGTACCTTGAAAATGCTTGCTGATGTAGCCAAGAAATCTGCCACTGTGTTTTCTTTTCTTGGGATGAAAGAAATGTTGAATGCAGAGAAGAAACTGTCAACTAGGTCCCACACCTCATTTCTGTAGCTTCTGAGTCGAGGATGCTTAGCCTAATAAGCGTTTCTGATCTGCTGGACTACCAACTCGGCATCTCCGAACATTGCTACCTCTTGAATTCCCATTTCCCTTGCAGCTCTTAATCCCAGAATAAGAGCTTCATATTCTGTCACATTGTTGGTAGCTTCAAATTCTAGTTTGTATGATAGAGATATGGTTTCCTGGGAAGGGGACACAAAAACCACTCCAGCTCCAACACCTTCTCTGGAGGAGGCTCCATCAAATAACATTTTCCAGATTGGGGTGATGGAGGGGGGAACTTCAGGGGAAACAGTGGGCTGCTTCCTGAGTTTGAGAGGAGGCTCGGGGGCATGGGTGAGCTGTAGTAAACTGGAGCCTAAATCAGTGTCCAAGGCAAAGATGGGATGATTGGTGGGGTTGGCTTCATCACTGATTATATAGGCCAATTGAGCTTCCCTGTATAGTCTTCTATGCTCTCCTCCAAACACTGGGATAGTAGCATATGTGAGGTCCATCTGCAAGGTTCCCCCCAGTATTTTTATCCAAGATCTTGATAATAGCATACCGAACTTGGGGGGAACATCGGCCACTACAATATCCATGACCACACTTTTCATGGGCAACTGAAACAAGGTCACGACCAGGTCTTTGATAACTTCTAGACATTGAACTCTCCTGCAGTCAAAAGAATAGAGGTCATGATAAGCTCGGGTGACTTCTAGTCCTAATTCTTCCATGACAGTTTTGGGCATGAGGTTGTGAGAAGCCCCTGAATCCATCAAGCAATTGTGTATCACTTTATCATGTATGTTCAGGGATGTGTAGAAGGGAGGGGATGAATCATCTCTATCTTCTACCATGGGACCTAGGACAACTGCTGGCTTTTCATCTTGTAGGTTTATGGAGTCTGTGGGAAGGCATGAAGCTTCAGACTGTAAAAGCTCAGAGAAGCGTTTTTAAAATTCTCCATGTTTAATTAGCCCAGTGAGGGGCACAGGGATTCTGATATTTTGAATCTCATGCTCAAAATTGAAAGGAGTTGTAGTCTTTGGAATCTCTCTTATTTCAAGGGCATGATTGTGGAAAATGGGAGAGAGAGGTTGAGCCTTCTTACCTCTATGGCCATCTGCTACGTTGTTAGCAGGTTGCTCTACTCTAGTGGGCTGCTCTGGAATATTAGGTGCTGTTGTCTTCTTGTCGGACCTTAGGTTGTACCTGCCTCGGCCACCAGTAGGCTTGTCTCCCTTGCTCAGTTCATTTAGCTGACTGTCCATGAGAGAATCCTCTTATGATGATTGAGTGAGATGAGGAAAAGAAGGAGTGTCTCCTAAGCAGTGGATTTTAGGATCAAGCTCATCTGTTTCCACTTCTTCCCCCTCAGCCACAAAATTGTTTTGGAAAGGGGACTAAATTTTCTGGTTGTCTCTGTCTCTTCCCCTTTCTGTTTGCACATTCGAGGGAGTAAAATTGTTTGGCCTCCTGAAACCTCCTTTGTTTTCAGTGTTTTGAGGGCCCTTGTATGCTTGCCTCCCTTCCACCCTCATTTTATCCATCTCTACAGATAGAGACTTCACTATTTTGGTCATCTCATCCACTTGAGGGTGGGGCACCGATGAGCCAGAAGTTGAGGCTTCAGATATTTGCTTTCTTCTGTCGGCATCGGCCTTGTTCCTTAGTCTGTCAGCTGCTAATACGTTGGATTCCACTTCTATGGCCGCATCTTGCATTTGATCTAAGGAGGTGGCTCTTCTTTCTCTCAACAAAAGGCAAAAATCAGGGCCGAATGTGCTAGCATACGAAATCTTAGCTGAGGCTTCTGAAGGCTTTATCTTGGCAGGGATTTTATTATACATTTTATTGAATCTTTTGGAGAAGTCAGAGACAAACTCTTCTTCCATTTTCTTCAGAGACCCAAACTTTGTCATGTAATACATAAAATCCCTCCTATCGCCCCACTGTCTCAGAAAAGCACTATATAGAGCTTCAATCCTAGCAATAGACCCTGGAGCCAATCCTCTAAACCACTTCCTCACCTCGCCATCCAGGCTTTGGATGAAGAATCTCATCCAGACATCTTCATTTTCAATATTAAGGTTATCTGCATAACTGTAGAAATAAGCCAGGTGCTCTTCAACAGTTATGTCTCCTTCCCCAGTGAACTTGGGCATGTATTTCAAGTAATCCCCAGCAGGGAGAGGATTCATAGGAAGGGGAAGAACTAAGGGAGCATATATGGCAGCGACTATGGCGTCCATTCTATTCAGAGGGGGATTATCACCAGCCATAGGAATATTAGGTGGAGGAGAAGGAGTTCGCGAAGGGGCTACTGGGAATGAGTCCCGAAGCGGAGTGGGAAACAAGAGAGGATTTAAGGGGAAGGCTAACGAGCTCAAGTCCGCAGGTGCTCCTCTTCATGCAGGAGTGGGAAAATCCTTCGCAGTCACGAACCTTCGTCGATAAACAACTTCAAAGGAGAGGGGAGTGACAAGGGTTTCTCCTTCTAGTCCCAGACCAGGAGGGGAAAACTCAGCAGGAACACTCCCAAAATTCAGGGAACGGGAAGCCTCTGAAGGAGCTCTATCAAGAAACTGAGGAGGAGAAAAAGGAGTTCTTACAGAAGGAGATGGTGGATTACCTATTTCGGTGATGGAAACTTCTTTTGCAGATCTCTTTCCTTTTCTACGCACTGCTTCTGAATCAGCTTCAGGTGTAGTTAGAGGCAACTGTGGATGAGACCGCGTGTGTCTGCCTCTGAAAGCCACAATTAAAACAACGGGTTCGCTCCAGTGGATTCATCACAATGGAGTCGCCAGGTGCACAGTAGCAATCTTCAAGTTCTGATATCTGATGCACCTTCAGAATCAGCTAATCGTTTTCATTCAATCCCAGGGAAAATATTCAACTTCGATCCCCGACAACGACGCCAGAAATGTTAGCGTCGGAAGTCACTCCTGGATTGCTTGCAAGAGTAGAGCCCGACACCCATCAGTTTAATGTCATGATTTGTTTATAAGGGGTGATCAAATGGAGATAATGGTTCAAGGAGGTATCACTCTAACTCAGGGGCTGTGTCTGGTATGTAAAGAACAAAGAGGTCTGGAATCCTAACTTCAGCCAGCGGGTTGATTAAAGGTGAATAGGTGGAAGACTTGATAAGAAGAGTGAACAAACGGCTTTGGGAAACAGGCTTACAACGGTTTGCAGAAGAAAGACTCTGAATGCAAGATCCTCTTGGTTCAAGGTCTCAGGAAACTGAAAGGTGACTTGACTGGGTCCTCCAATTCCAAGTCATTCAGCGTTAGAGAAATCACAGGAACCGATTAGAGGCTCCGTAACTATTACCGTGATCCATTACAACATCATCCTATAATAGCTACAGCTTGACTGGATCCTCCAATTCCGAGCTGCTCTAACATAGTGTAAACAAAGACATGAAAGAAACTGGCATTCATAAGGCAAGAAGTCTCCAAAGCTCAGACATAACTAGAATAACAGTGCTTCATTAAAACTTTACAACCGGGAGCTCTGCTCAACCATCGATGCTTACAAAATACAAAAACTGAGCCTATATACTCAGGAAAATTTGCCTAACAGAGGCGTGCTCGTCCCCCAAGGTTCTCTGTCCCTTCAGCCAAATTCAGATCGGAGTTCTCTGTCAGATGCCACCTTAACTATGCATGGCTCTTGCAGGAGGAGTAGTTGAGCCAGTAAATGTTGTTTTAGCGTGTGCAGACCTCCTCCGGCTAGTCGAGGACTAGGCATGGCTTTTCTGCAAGAAAGGGTACACAGGACCCTCTCGAGCAGACCGCTTACCAGACCCTCCATATTTCACAATTAATGAACGAAGAGAGGTTTCAACCACCCCTTCTTGCTTTTGCTTACTCCAAGCGAAGACCAGGATTGAGGTCGGGTCCGATGGCAACTGGGGGTCGTGACGGGCCTCTCTGTGACTGAAACCCGACACCTTTGGCCTCTTTTGCACAACTCTTCTCTTTCCTCAATGACCATGGGCTGTGACCCGGTGCTGTTGTGGGCCCCAGGTCCTGGACGCTCTCGTCACTTCGCGCATCGGGTATATGAGGGAGCTGTTTCTTGAGCTTCAAAATTGCGATGGGCGAGAAGGCGGGGAGCCGAATCATGCGCCGAGTGTCCTCTTTATATGGATGGCTGAGACTACTCCTCGATAATGCAGGCCCGCCTTTGGGCGCTTTTCATTTCGTGACTCGCGAGTCGGAATCCCTTGGTTCCTTTTCTTCAACTCTCGCTTCCCGAGATGGCGATACGGATAGGGCTCCCTCTTTGGTCAGCACACTTCACATGTAGCCATTGGCTAGGGCCCAAGTACTCGCGCCTTTCTCTACTTGGGACCTCGTGAGTTGGAGTACCAGACTTAGGCATTCTCCCTTCGCGAAGTCCCGAGGCGTGATAGTCAGCGACGATTGACCTCCATCCGGGCACTTTTTCGTAACTCGGAATCTCGCGCAACCAAAGGGATATGGTCCGCCCTTTTGAACTCACGAACCCTGAGCTTGCGAAACAACACTGCGCTTGAACCGCTTGCGATCAACGATTCTTGTAACTTCGCGAATTCCTTCCGAGGGATTCCGACCGTCAACTTCTTTAAAACTTTAGCGCTATACTTGATGCAACCCAGCTAATTTGCAATTATCCATCAATTGTTGTTCTGCTCTGTCGCTTAAACCTTTCCGCTGAAGACTGAACTGCCCGCTCGCTTGGTTTTAAGTCCGAAAAGGACTTCTTTTATGTGCTGCACTTGGGCGCTCCCTGAGCAACCTGCAGACCTGTGTCTCCCGATGGAAAAGACAAGAAATGTTGCTAACACACTCAATTCATCCAAAATGTCATCAATGACAGGAACATGAAATTTGTCTTTGATTGTGAGTTTGTTGAGGGCACAAAAATCAGGGCACATGTGCCATGTGCCTTCTTTCTTAAGTACCATGACTAATAGTGAAGAAGAGGGGATGGTACTAAGACGGATAACACCCACTTCTAGCAATTCTTGAACAATTTTCTCAATTTCATTTTTCTGGGCAAAGGGATGACGATAAGGGTGAACATTGGGGGGAAGAATGCCTGGTACTAGAGGAATGGAATGATCATGGACACTACAGGAAAGGGGAATTCCACGAGAAGTGTTAAAAATAACTTAGTATCGAGAGATTATAGATTGGAGGTCAGGGTGAATAGAGGGTGTCTTAATGGCTTGAATGGAGTGGAGTTGGGAAATAATGCTAGAATGAACTTTTTTGAGTAGCTTTTCCATTCGGTGGAAATTGATGATCTCTAGTGATCCTGATGCGATGCCTTGGAACTTATACCACTGTCCCTCATATTGTGATTGCATGGTTAGGTCCTTAAAATCCATGAGGATGGGGCAGAGAGTGCGTAACCATTCAACATCGAGCACATTGTCACAACCACCCTTCTTGATAGAAAACATATGAGATTTCAAGTGGTACTGACCAATTTGTAGGTGCACATTTTCACAATGCTTTCCACATTTCATGGAAACACCATTGGCAATCATGATATGAAATTTTTTGACTGTACGAATACAACAATTGATTTCTTGGGTAATATGGCGATGAATAAAATTATGGGTGCCATCACTGTCAACTAGGATGATGGCATTCCTATGTTTAATGTAGCCAATTAACTTGAGGGTTTCAGGAGGAGAGAAGCTACTGAGGGCATGCACCGAAATTAGTGGTTCGACTTTTGGTGGATTAGAGGGTGGATTAAGATCATCCGTTTGTGGTAGCTCTTCCAAAAGGGAAACATTAGCCTCCTCATTAACAACATCCTCAGAAATGGCCATAAAAATATTTTGTTCCTTACACTTGTGCACCACACAATATTTGTCATCATAATTATAGCAAAGAACCTTGAGTTGGCGTTCAACCATTTATGCCCAGGTTAATTTCTAGTTCTTGAGAGGAGTGGTAGGAGGGGAAGGATGGGTGGGTCCAGGGAGAGGAATAAAGGAGAGTTTTCTGTTTTGGGCAAAGACAACCTGTTGTGATTCCTTGGCTCATTTAATAGATTCCAACTAAGTTTGGGGGTGAACCATTAGGACCTGGGCTCAGATTTCATCCTTTGGGCCACTGATAAAATATTCCCTAAAGAAAGCATCTAACATGCCCTCCATTCCGAAATCCAAGTGCTCAAAGGCAATGATAAAGTCTTCCACTATGCTATATTGTTTCAGCTTGGTCAAACAACCCAAGTGGTGGGTGTTGGTGTCAAAGTACTCATAAAGCTCGACAAAAAACTATGTCCAAGAAACATACCCTTTGCATGAATTTTTACGCCATTACCAACGTTCAAGATCTAGATAGAGGACATTGTAACAAATTTTGGCCAATTCATTAGTAATGCCATGCAAGGAGAAGTAATTTTCCATTTGAGTGACCTAGCCTTTGGGATGCGAGCCATCAAATTTGTTCACCTCAATTCTGGGAAGACACATTTCATGATGAAGGTGATTGGAATGAGGGTCATGAAAATGGGAAGATTCAATGTCTTCATGATAGGAAGGTTTTTTAGAGGAGTTAGGATTCAAGGATCGCCTCAACAATTGGTCGAGTGTGGTGTTTATGGTGGCATATTGTTCCTTGAGGGAGATAGATTTGTCGTTGAGGGTCTCAACATTGGAATTGAGGGAGCCAAGATTGGAATTGATGCGTTGGATGTCTCCTTGTTCTGGATGTTGTCGGTAAGCAAATCACTGAGTTCTTGGTTGCAGGTGAGGGCCATTTGCAAAGAGGTAAAAATGGGTAGGTGGGTCCACACAAAAAAAAGTGTTATAGGTGAGGGGTATGATGGGGCGAAGAGAGGAATTCAATGGGATAGGTGGAAAAAAGGGTGCCGAGAGGGGTGGGCGGTTCGACGGGAAAAAAGGCTTATAAGTGATAGGTACCATGACTATCAAGGTGAAGAGAGGAATCTAATGAGATAGGTCCTAAATAAGGGTGCCAGGTGGACCACTATACTCTTTTTTACTCCTACGGATTCATACTGCAACATGAAGAATAGTGCAGTGATAGAATGCCCAAATTATTAACAGAGAAAATGATGTAGGAATTTCACAACCTGTATGCAAGAGGCAAGGTTGCATTGTAAATGTTCCATTATGTTTTTGTTTAGTTCTGCCTCGTTCCCAAGGGTTATATCTTTTAGGGATCCTAGAGACAAGGGTTTTCCCTGTGCATAGCTATCTGATATACGTGCGGGGTCGAACAATAGTACTAGATCCAATATCTTAGGGCACCAACTAAGGAGGCTCGACCGTACCCTTGGTCGTACTACCTGATTACCCAAGTACTAGAGAGTAGTCTTCCCGAGTGTTGTTCTTGGTGCCACTATAACAGTTAAGCATTCGATAGGTTGATCTATAGCTGGTTTTAGGAGACCTGGGGGACTTCCTATATACCTGACGATGTGTGGGAGTGATGGCCGTGTATAGATTATGTCTGATGCGATACTACTCGAAGGGGTACCAACATGGATTGCAGAGGTTTCCAACAAGGTAAATCATTTATTTCGAGTATCATGTGAAAACGTTTATATCTCCTGCATGTACTCTTCCCCAGGCATAGTTTTACCCGTGAACGATAGATCTTTGTGGTTTAAAGACGCCAACAATACACATCTCTACCCTGAAAAAAAAATTCCCGCAATTTCTGTAGAGGAAAGTCTTTGATACCACTTTTAAGGTACCAAATGTATTTTATAAAGCATAAACTGAAATATTATGATAAATAGCAGTGAAATAACAAAATAGAGAGAACACTAGTACCAACAATGATACCTTTATTGATAGAAAGCCAAGTTCACTTGCCTCTTCGAGGGTGCAAGGCTCTATTACAATAATCCTCAAGACAAGACATTCTCATTTCTTCTACTCCTATTTATACTAATTCTATCTTCCAGAGAACATTTGAGAGGAAGATCTTTCTAGAAGCGACAACATCTGTTAAGTCTTCTTACATTAGACTTGTTCACATTATTATATAGGCCTTAATTACTAATGTCAACCTTTATTACATGGAAAACATATTATTCTACCTATGTGAGGGGTTAGGTCCCTAACAATAGAGTATTGTGTCCAAGATATTAGGAAACAATTCTTATTTACTAGAAACTTGAAAAACAATAAATTGTTAGAGGCAACATTCAACTATATATTGAAGTCAATTTTAATGTAATCTCCAAAGGCAATGAGTTGATCAAATATTGATTTGTATTGATTATAGTTTACAAGGTTGACCCCTCAATATAATTGTATCTATTGGATGCTTCACTCAATGTGTCTATCAAGTCAAGAATCATAATTGATGTCGAGGAATTTACACCGAGTACCATCCACAAAATGTGAAGAAGTGCCTATTACTTCCCAAATTGTGTGCAATGATAAAATCCCTAATCCACAAGGTACAACTAAAAGGGAAACTATTAAGATGGTTTCCATTGTCACCTAAAAAAACCTATCCTCTTCACTTTAGGTCAGATCTCCTCTGGCTCAAGCGGGGTATCCCTAGTAGGATTACTAAATCTAAGCAATGAGGCACAACGTGAAGTGAGAGTAGCTTTAGTAAAACAATGTTTTATCTTTTTAAGAATTTTAAAAGAGGTGATGGAAGGAAATAAATATTAGTTCCAAATCCAACAAGGGAAATGGAGTCAAGGTGAATCAAAGGGGGCTTATAGGGTTAGGAATAAAACCCTTCTTCAAAATTGGTCTATTTTATCTAAGGATAGGATGAAGAGACTAAGGCCAAAGGACAAAATAGTTTCCTATCTAATCAAGATAAATAATGAAGACTGAGGCCCTACGAGAAGGGGTCCTAGAGGGAGAATATTCACCAATAAGATCAAATATGTCTTGATAAATATACTTAATACTTCTTGCTAGGGTGCCAAGATGGATAGACAAATGAAGGCGCAAAATATATATCAAATCAACAAAGAAAGAAGGAGAGGAGTTACCCCAAAACATCTTCCCTCTAACGATAAAATCCCTTCAATGGATTGATCTAGTTATCTTGTACAAGACTTGAGCATTTCAACATCAATCTTTATGCACCAAATAAGAACCAATATAGATAAGCTTTAAGAATTGTCACCAACATCCATAAAGAAAGAAACCTTTACACAACCATATGCTCCAAGAAAGTTATGTCAATTAAGATCCAAGGAGTGGAAGCTCTAAAAATTCAACTATCAGTACAAATGAGGAAGGGTCACTCTTTATATAGACTCTAGCTCAACTTACTTTACAATACAAAAATAGTTTTTGATGTGAGATCCTTAGATCTATCTTAGGGAGAAATAAATAATTATTTCTTGCACCTAACTAGTCAACAATACATCAAATAATGAGGTGGTCAAGCCACATGCAAAATACCCCAACCAAAATAAACCCAATAGCGTGGGCCATCTCCATCAAAGAGGGAAGAAGATGGGTCAAAAGTGAAACGTCTAGCCTCCAAAGTCCTCCAAAGGGATAGATCCACAACCAGATCCTTAAAGTAGATAATGAAAACCTCCATGATCTCCTCCAAGGTAGATGTGTAGCTCTCCAAGGGTGGATGGGCCTCAATAGATGCATAAAAATACGAGCCATGTGGCCTCAAGAGCTAGGGCGCTCTTCATGATGGGAACATTTCAACAATCAAGTCCATGAATGAGCAAAATTCTCAAACAAAAGTTGTGGGGCGTTCTTTCAACGAGTGGTCAAAATTGCAGCGAAAATTTTCTCGTAGCATATTTTAAAAGTACCATAACTATGTCATTCTTTTCTTGATTTTCTATTATGCCCGTATTTTGGAAATCCCATGTCCATTCTGCATCTAATGTCATTGATATGGTGAAATTTTGGGCACTCTATAAAAATATAACTTCTCCTGAAGTTAGGTCGCCCTCAAAATACACAATAACCCCTACATCTAGGGTTTGAAGCCTCGTAGATACTCTCCAATGTGTGACATCATCCTCAAATCAAGCAAGTGGATCCATGATACAAGACCTCAACATGCGGAATGCGAATAACACTCAACCATATCCATGGAAAGATGAGACCCCCCCAAAATTAGCTTCAATAGTCATATGTGAGGTCTCCAATGTGTACCATCCTCCTTAAATATTGTTGGCCACCTCCTTAAGTTAAGGAAATCCCAGGAAGGTCCACATGTGCCAAAATGAAGCCCCAATGGCTAAGTAATGCATCCTCCAAGGTGGACGTCCCATCAAATCATGTGACACATACCTCCAAATCCATGAAGAGGTTGAGTGTTCCATGATTTGTGACATGGCATGGAATAATAGGTTTCGATACATGAATAATAGCCCCAAAATACTTACGACATTATGACCATGCCTCGAGAGTTGTGAAATGCCTCTAAATAGTTTATGGTTTTGGAAGTGATTAAATAATAACTTTTTTGTGTGCTTGTGAGCATGTGAAAAAAAATCAAATGCACCATATTTGGTGTCTTGGAATAGGTTCTATGACTATAAAAGCTCCTTTTATCTCTATATTATTCTACGACTATAGGATTTAATATGACTGAAAACTCCAATGAAAAGTGTGGTGACCTTAAATTCCTATCATGCCATTATAAGAGGGTGGCCTAGAAAAGTATTAGGCGATGCCTCACTTCAAATTCAAAATCCCATCGATTTAGTAATTCGATAAGTAAATATACAACTAGTCATCCTAGAGATAATTTCCGTTTGGAATTAGCCCATATCAAGAGTCATTTCTCTATTTAAAGAGGAAGAGGAAACTATAACATAAAAAATGGGTCGAAAAACCATTTCCAATGAAAACAAATGTTAAGTATTTTGAAACTCTAGAAAACTATGGGATGTTGTTTACAAAGATACAAGTTACTATTTTTTCCTTGGATACAAGAAAGGTATTCTCAATCTCCCTCAATCAAGTAACAAAAATATTTTTTCCCATTAGTCGAATTTGTTTTTCATCATCCTTGATCTCCCTCTCCCTTTAGTCAAGTGATTAGAGTTCATCAATAAAACAACTAAAGGTTGCTCTCCTATTGATCAAATTTCTAAAGACCTTGTTGGCACAGGGGTAGACCCAGGTTTCAACTCTAACATCGCACCAACAAACCCTAACTGATGGCTCTTTTGACAACACCGATGAAGTAGATGAAGTCTCACCCGAAGTAGTAATAGGGGGGTTGCAGGACACATGTGTCTACAACCAGGGGAAGTGAAAGATGATTCCTGAATAACAACGCAAGATAACCTAGAGATTCTTAACAGTCTTATTTTAACTTCATGAATTTAGTTATATTTCTTATCTTCAGTAGGGAAAACAATAATGCAATGAAAATATAACAAATAGCACATAACACATCATCAATCACATAGAACAACAAGATTTTACGTGGTTCACCCTCTCCCTAGGGCTGCATCCACATAACTGTGTTTATTGATAAGGTATATGAAAATACACAGTTCTATATGTGCACTCAGCTGTAGATCCTTCTCTCTCTTCCTCTTTCAGTCCCCTCCCTGCGCACCCAGCTACAAGGCAGATCTTCGCACCCAACTGAAGATCCAAAATACAAGAATGCTCTAAGACATAACACTTTTACATTTCAATCTCTCTGTTCCAACATCTCTCTCTCAACTCTTCTTAAACCTCTATTTATCCTTCTATGACTCTTAGAAACCCTAGACCAAAGTCCAGGTGCACAAACCCTAGGTACCAAAACCCTAGGTCCACATAACTCGCATTTTAAGGACTTCCTTGACCTGTTCTTCCTTCTTCTCCGTGAGGTGCTCCAAAGCACCCATTGGTGTCTTCTTCTGCTTGCTGACTTGTCCATGATCTATCCTCTTTGCTTCTTTGTCTTCCTTGATCTTCTCTTTCAATGACTTGCTTTCCCTTACTTTGCTCCTTCTTTTATTCTTCTTTAACCATTTCGACCCTTCCTCGGTTTGTGTACCCTCCGTGCACTTCATGCTTTGTCTTTTTTCTTCTTTAATATTTGCTTTCTTCCTTAATACATGACCAAGGGCCAACATGCCCCCAACACTCACATGTGACTCGTCCCGAGTCACTGTAGGGTTGAACCTTTTGTATTACTTCCACTGCAGACTGTGCGGAGCAGCCTGTGCTTTCTGCTCTGTCCCTCCCCATCGTGTGCAAATTGTCTTTTCTGTGTCTGGTACCCAATTTCAACTGCACTTGGTACCTAGAACATTCTTCCTTTGCTTTTACTGAGATATGAGGGGAAACTGGTTGTCAAAATAGAACTTCAACCGATTCCCATTCCCTGAACTATCCTTCCATTCTCGATTAAGAGTCTTCAGCTGCAAAACTCTTCCTTCTGTAACATAGGCAACCTCATATGGTCTGAGCCAATGTGTCCTAAACTTTCCTGGATGCTTCATGAACTTGTTGTCATAAAAAAATACAAAATCTCCTTGTTTGAATGCTTTCTTCTTGATATGTCTATCATGGTAAGCCTTTTCTCGTTCTTTTTGTACCTGCTTATGAAATCCTGCAATGAACATGTCTTCCTCTAGTTCCATCAACTGTGCAAGCCTATATTAAACAACGCTGATGTCATCCATACCTATAAATGCTGCAATTCTTAAACTAGGAACCAAATATTCCATAGGTACCACTACTTCTAGGCCATAAACTAACTTAAAGGGAGTCTGGGTTGTTATATTTTTGCAAGTAGTTTGATAATCCCATAACACTGCTAGAATTATCAAATCCAAATCATCTCCGATGACACTACAATTCTTAGTCAACGCCTTCTCTAAGATCTTATTGAAATCTTTCACTGTACCATTCTCCTGTGGGTGTTATGGTGTGCTCTTCTGATGGTGAACTTCGAACTCCTGTGTCAAGGGTTCAATAGTTTTGTTAATGAAGTGTGTGCCTTGATCACTCATAAGGATCTTCGAGCATCCAAATCTGGTTATGATATCATCAAATGAATCGCGTAGCTATAGCTGCACTACAGTCTTCAATTTCTCTTGCTTCTGCCCTTCTGGTCAAATACTCTGTAGCGGTGATAATGTATCGAGGTCTTGTGTGATTTCCTAGTGGGTTGATAGGTCCCACAAAGTCAAAATCCCATTTCTCAAATGCGTGTAAAGTTAACTAATGTGTTAAAGGCATTTTATCCCTTCTGGATGGCTTCCCTACTCTTTGACATACATCACAGGCTCTGTAGTATTCCTTAGCATCCTTATGTAAAGTGGGCCACCAGAGGCTGACTTTGAGAACCTTATTTGATGTTGCTTTCCCTGCATAATGTCCTCCTGCGATGCCTTCATGTGCTTCTGCAAGAATCGATGGTCTTTCTGACTCCATAACACATCTTCTTAAGATCTCATCTGGTCCCATCTTATATAACTGTCCAACTATAAGTTGAAAATCTGCAGTGTGGACTACCAACTATTTCTTTTGAATAACTGTATATTCGCGAGGTGCCATTCCTGTGGAAAAGAACTGGACTATCTCAGTTAAGTGATGATTGACTTTTCTGATGGCCAACAACTGTGCATCTAGTAGTGTATCATCCAAGCTGGCAGGTTCCTCTCCATGTTCTAACCTGGATAAGTGGTCAGGTCCCTTGTTCATCTTCCTAGATTGACCATGATATCAAAGTCATACTCCTGGAATAATAATAGCCATCTGCATATTATTCCCCCCAACAAGTAGTATCTAAACTTCTGCAACGCATATACCATAACTAAGCCTTCTCTTTCAGTAGTAGTATAATTCATTTTAGATTTGGAAAGCTTCCTGCTAGCAAAGGCTATGGGGTGGTCAATATCTCCTGCACCTAGCTGTGCCAAACCTGCTCCTAATGTAATGGATGAAGCATCGACATGGACATGGAATTCCTTAATCCAATCTGGAAAAATCAAAATAGGAGCAGTGACCATTTTTTGCTTCAGTGTGTCAAAGCTCCACTAACATTCCTTGGTCCATTGAAACTTACTATCCTTCTTTAAAAACTTTTCCATAGGTGTTGTTATCTGTGCGTATCCTTTAATAAACTTTCTATAATATCCAGTGTGCCCCAATGCAGTGCGCAACTGTCTCACCGAAGGAGGAGGAGGTAGATCAACAATGATAGCAATCTTGGAAGGATCTACCAACAATCCATGTTTACACACAATGTGTCCTAATAACACTCCAAAAGGCGAAAAGAAAATACACTTCTTTAAGTTCAGGGCAATCTGACATTACCTGCACTTATCCAACATTAGTCTCAAACATTCAATATGATTTTTCAATAGATTGAAAAGGGTCCAGTCATCAAAGTATGCCTCCAAAAACTTATGTAAAAATTCCTTAAACGCTTCGACCACCACCCTAGAAAAGATGGCTGGTGCATTCTTCAAACCAAAAGGCATCACAGTGTACTGAAAATAACTCCATTCTATTGTAAATGTAGTTTTATGTTTGTCCTCCTTAGAGATTCTAATCTGGTGATAGCCTGAAAATCCATCTATGAATGAATAAACTTCCTATCCTCGTACATTATCTAGAACTTCATCAGTAAAAGGTGCAGGGAATGGATCATGTAAACATGAATCATTCAATTTGCTTAGATCTACACATATTCTGATTTGTCCTGACTTCTTATCTTGGATCACCATAGGGCTGATCCATTTATATTCTTCAACTGGTTCTATGACTCCTACTTCCAAAATTCTATCTAATTCAATCTTAAATTTCTGCTTGTATTTGGGATTCAGTCTGTAAGGCCTCTGCTTGATAGGCCTTGCATCTAATTTCAAAGGAATCTTCATTTCTCCCATGGGCCCTTTTATGCCCTTCATGTCTGTGAACTTGGTTGGAAATAAGTCCTGATACTCATGCAATAGTTCTGTAATCTTACTAATAGTAGCATCATCCCAATAGTCTCCAACATTTCTTAACTTAGGTGCTTGTTCTGTTCCAATATTAACCTTCTTAATTTTAATAGGCTTCCCAACAAAAGGTAAGTCAATCCCTGGCCCTTCTATATCTCTTTTTCCTTCAGTTTTTGAAATGTTCACTTTCCTAGGGTCATCATCTTCATCAACATTAATATTATAACAACCCTCTAACCACTAAAGAGGTGCAATCCATTGATCTTCTTCTTGTTCAAGAGGGAGGTTAGGTGCCTCCTCAAAGACCTTCTGTCTTACAATTTGTAAAGAATGATCTACTGTGGGGTACTGACTTTCAAATAGGAATGTAGCTATAAAGTTTTGGGTCATACCATACCAATATGTAGTGGCTAAGCGTAGTTTTGCTTGAAGATACAAGTTGATAGGTGTAGTATCTAAGGTGTTACTGAACTTACGTACCCACTTTTCTTTAGGAACATTGCTCTAGGCTTCCTCGCAACTTCACACATGGTCCTTAGGAAAAATCTGACCTATGTATCGAAGTTCGCAACCTTCATCTTGGTTTGAAAATAACACTGCCAACAAGGTGCGACATTGTACCCATTCCACGATGTTCTTTTTGTGAGCTTCCCACCATCTAGTTGGCGTTTATTTCAAGTCTTTGTCTAGTGACAACATCCTTTGTTGTGTTGGTACAATTCCTTCAAATTCAAGTAGAAATGTCTCTAAATTATTCAAGCCAACCAATGTAGGAAGATTACATACTTCTGTGCTAATCCAGAAAATTTCTTTAGTCAATCTGGCACACCTCCGCATAGAGACTTCATACACTCTATTATGTCATTTTTCTAATGTTTCTTCTGAATCCGATGAGCATGCACTTTCAGTTCGCCAACTTAAATTTCCATCTGCTATAGGATTAATATAATCTTGTTGTCCTGCTGTCAATTTATAAATGTTCTGTAGCTCATATGTGCAATCTTCTTCTCTTATAGTTTCTGTGTATCTTCGACCTTCATTAGGATCAAGAGGTGCAATGACTCTAAGGACATCACCCTCAAATATCATTCTTCTCTTTTTTAGGTCAACAATAATCAAGTTGTTGAAAGCCCAATCAATACCCAACAATGCAGGATAGGGACATCTATCATCAACAATATCGTTCACTTCGAAGTTTGCAAATGTCCTCACTCCGTCGATGTCCATATGGACATGATCTAGTCTTCCAAAGGGGCTCATCACCTGCTGGTTAGCCATCCTGAGCCTAATAGGGGAGTAAATCAATTTAGGTTTTCCCACCAATGCCCAAGTCTTCTTCATCATAACATTTACTTCTGACCCCAGGTCGAGGACCACATATTCCACGTCGTAGTCTCCAATATGAGCACTAAGGTGCAGTTCTTTGCTTGTCCTCCTTTTTCTAGATACTTGATTCACAGCTCTATTCAATATAGGATATACTCTTCTAATTTCATACCGTCTTATTAGGTGTTGTAGTTCCTGCACAACTCTTTCATATTTAATCAAATTAATACAAGTATACAATAAGCCCACAAGATTGCTTACCTCTTTCCCCTGTCTAGGTAGGGTAGATTGATAAAATGATGGAGGCATTTCACATTCCCTTAATTCTGGTTGTGCCCTAGATGAAGAAGCTTTTTCAGCTACAAATTCTCTTCTTGCTTCTTCAAAAGTATGCTTCTCTTCCCTTGGATCAAATAATGGCGCCTTCTTTGAAGCTCTTCTGATCCATGATCCATCTATAGTCTTTCCTGGAGTCACCCTATATTCTCCTGTGACAACGCCTCCTCTAGTAATAACAACGACTCTCGGTTCCTCACTGTGAGGTTCAACTGATATTAGTTGGAATCACTGGTTTCCACCTCATCTTTCCTAAATTTTAGCTAACAATACTGGATAATCTTCAATGACATGGTCAAATGAGTTACAATAGCTACAAGTATTGCAAGGGTTTTGACAATCCCTTGCCAAATGACCCGGCTGGGCACAGTTATAGCTAATAATTTGGCCTCAACCTCGACCCATGCCTCCTCCTCATCCTCTTCCTTTGAACCCACCACGAGGATTGGAGTTTCCTCTTCCTAGGGAGTTGAACTACACAACATTCCCTTCTTGCTATAATTCCCCTTAAATTCTATATGTGTCCCTTGATATTTCATGCATGAGGTCATAAGCCCTACAGTCCTTCTCATCATGCCCCACAGATTTACAGAATGTGCAATAAAGATTGGTGGGTGTCTGGACATATTTCTTCATATAATAACATTCACCAGGGCAATGTCTAGTTCTACATACCTCGCACCATGGCACAATAGCCTGCTTCAAAGGGTTAGGGGCTCCAGTAGCCAAGTATTCATTAAATAAAGGACAATGCTCTTTGTCATGGCCCTCTCCTTTACATCTGATACACCATATGTCTTCTCTTTTCTCCTTTCCTTTATCTTTCTTCATGTCTTCAACCTACAAAGATAAACTAGTTAATTGATTCAAAATATGACTCATAGCTGGACTGGATTCTCCTATAGGGGCTGCTTCTAGTTTCATGGCAATCTCTATTGCTTCAGCTTGCGAAGAGACCTTCTGTTACATCAGAGGAACTCTAATATGCGGCAGGAGGGCAACGATGAACCATTCCTTATGCTGTTCACCTGGAATCTAAGAACTTAAATGGCATGTCAAGGTCTTAAACCTCTGATCAAATTCCCAAACAGGTTCCGTCACCTTCTTCTTGATTTCCTTCAACTCTGTAATGCACCGCGACGCCGATTTAGGCTTCTTGATCTCTGTACTCAATGTAGTCTTAATGTCATTCAATGGTTTAGGCTGTACAAACCCTGTAACAAACTTCATGTACCATCTCAATGCATGGTCCCTGAAGGTAGTACTAAACTGAGCTCTCTTAGCAACTTCGTCGATGACTTGCTTAATGCTCCATACAACTTTGCATAAGAACCAGTGCTAGTTAGGATCCTCAGATCCATTTCCTCTGAAAATGGGTAACCTCATTTCATATGCCATGTGTTTTCCTTGGTTTCTCAATTGAGTATGTACTAAACTGCTTGTAACCATACTCTAAGTGCTTTGATTACTCTGGTTACTCTGGTTACTTACTATTGCTGAAACAACAGAAGGAGTAGTACAACTTACTTCGCCAGTAGGTGCAGTCCCTGAAGTTTCCGGTTCTTCTCGGCGAAGTTCTTTACTCTCTACTGCCCTTGAGAACTCTGAATACTCTTTGTCTGATCGCCCTGCTTCTTCTCCGCTGTAGAAATCTTCGTCTTGTTCCAATGGCCCGTAACTATTCTTAAATAGGTTCACAAGCGGAACCTTTCTGAATGATCTCCCACTGTGTGTGTCCAGCCTCTGCGTCCCTGTCACTGTCTGAGTTCTTGAACATTAGCTTTAAAATCTAATGATTACTATATCTTGAGGATATTCTTCCCATGCAATAACATCTTAATCTTCAATTTCAAAAAGTGTAGAAACTTTCCTCTAGGGTCCCTAAAGAAATACCTCTTTGCTTGACTATATGATTCTACTCCGACGATAACAAACTCAGTAATGTAACCTCTAATAGTGTTACCAAACCAGAGATCCACTACTCTAGACACAACATTATCGACTCTCTTAACTTTCTTAATCAACATCGCTGTCCAAACCACAGGTGGTCTAGATCTGATTTCAAACTGAGTGTCTGCTAGTCTGGCTAGCCACTCGTACAACTCCTTATGAATTCCTGCAAAGAAAATCTCGTGTACATCAGTAAATAGCCCTTGGATAATATTATATCTTACTTACATTACCTAGATATCTATTTATACATTACAAAAGTGGGCCTAAGCGTGGGTAAACCCACGAGTTGACATCCCTTTCCCGTTACATATTCCCAAAAACCTAAAAATGACCCAAAGTGGGCCGAGATCCTGTGATCTTTGCTTCGTCTCGCGCGCCTCCTTCAACATGCTGTCGAAGTCCCAAAAAGGGTCAAATATGACCAAGTATTCCTCAAAACTTGGTCATGGGCCAACATGCCCCCAACACTCACCTGTGACTCGTCCCGATTCACTGAGGTTTGATCATTTCTATTTTGAATGCCTCAAGCTTGGCTCGAGCTGCTTCAACCTACTATTGTGCCATGACCTCTTGCTCGACAAACTCTTGGATAAGTGCGTCATTCACCGGCCCTTCTAGGCGTTGCTGTGCTGAATTCACGACCTGCTCCAACTCTATTCCTTGGCTCTCAATCTCTGTAAATAACTAACATGCCTTATCTTGCATAGGTTGAAGTTGTTGAGTTACTTCCATTACCTTGCTCTGGATCATATGGATCTGCTGCTGGGGGGTGCACTGCTCGTGAGACCGCTTCATTCTCTCTACGGGTAATAGGGCCTTCATCTGCACCTGTAGCTTTTCAGCTTCATGCTTCGCCTCCTAGAGCTGCGACTCCAATTTATGCAATTCTGGATTCTCGGTTAGATTCTCATATATCTACGCACTTCTGCTACTTAACTGTTTGCATTCCTCAGTGAAGGATTTAATCCTTTCTACTATGCTTTGGGTAGTCATTTCTCGCTGGTCATGCACTTCTTGCGGGGTACTTGTTATGGTCTGAAGCTCTAATTCCATGACTCTTTGTTGAAGTTGCTGAATAACTTTAGCAAGCTTCATCACTTGGCATTCTATGGGTTCTTCTACCTTCTGCTCTAAGATGGTCACAGAGTGAAAGGCTCTGTTGACTGCTTCTTCAATCCCTATCTACTTCGCGAGCAACTACTCTTTCTCTTTTTGGATCTTCGCTCTGTTTTCTTCAAATTTCGCTTGAAGAGTGTCCTTCTCTTGTTGCGCAGCTCAACGTTGTTTGATGATTTCCTCCTGTGCTTGCTTTAAGGCCTGGGTGGCCTGTGCTGTTTCTTCCTGTGCTTTTCGAAGGCGTACTTCAACTGTGTTAGCAATCTTGCAAAGTTAAATTGGTTCATCTCCCTCTTCTGTTGTTCCTTCTGGCAGGGGCGCAATGGAGACTGTGTAGCTAGACTGAAGTGCCTACTGCACTCCTTGGAGTTCGATCTCAATTCTGTTGTACATTATCTCTTGCTTAGCTTCCTTCTTTTCTGCTATCTCTTCTATAGCTTCATTCATAGCTACGATGAGGAAAATGAAGTCATTTGGAGTGAGCGTGGTCTGTAGCTTAGTTATGGGTGCTTTCGATTTCTTTCGGGATGAAGGTTCCAGAGGCTAACTCTTCCTCTTATTTATTATTTTTGCTTCATCTTCTGGTCTTTGTTCGACTTCTTCTAAGTCTTCGCCATCACCTCCTTGATCTGGTGTGATGGAAGCCATCCTCATAGATAGGCTGTCTATATCTTTGACTTCCTCAGCCTTCTTCATCTTCTTTGCTTTCTTTGTCTTATTGGGCCTAGGTGTATCCTGCACAATTTATGGGCTGTCGATGTCAGACATTTCTGCAGGGTCTGCTGAAACAAGGAGTTTGTCTGACCATTCCTTGGTGATCTCCTCCAGGTCTTCTTCTGTCAGCTTATAATAAGACTGAAGATGTTCCTTGTGCTCATCAGTGCGTGCTGTAATAAATATGAAATGGTGATCCACACTGAACTTCGTCAAAGGTCAAAACCTGTGTAAAGTATTCGGGGTCACTCGAGGCTCGGACTGGATGGCGAGATTTAACTGGGTGTAGTAGGTATGGAAGATGGCATTGGATTGCCACTACTTGTTCATATCGTTCGAGTACCATAGTGTACTGAAATTCATGGCCATTGATTCAAAGGGGTCGATGTCCGAGAAGGTTGCACCTTCCAATAGCTCCCATGCAACGAAAGCTATAAGTATCAAGAGCCAGCTAAAATGGAATTCATGCCCTTGATTTTGGGCTTCTCTGCAGTCAATCTCTAGTTGATTCACCAGGTACTTCACCCAGTTCATCTGTAGTCGCTCTGCACACTTTCCTGCAAGGTCGACTACAAAGCTGGATACTTGCGTGGGTCGATTCTTGCGTACCGACTTTCCTACGATCAGTTGACAGGCGAGGCACACTGCGCCACTTTCAATAGAAGCTACCTTGTAGCCTGGTGTGCATTTCTCAACATTGCCATAAGCTTCTTTTATCTTCTGAGCAAGAGCGCGATTCACGGTCTTTCTAGGATAGTAATCATGGGGATCAGGGCCCTGCATGCTAAGGTCGATGATCCGATTGATCAACGCTGGATCAACTGTTATGTGACGGTTTAACCATAAGTATCCTCCATGGTAACTCGCTAGCAGCAGCTTCACACAAGCATTCACCTCCTGGTGTCTTCCAAAGTGCGGTATCTTCATAACGTTGAGTAGAGTGGACTGTGAGAGGTTCATCATCCATTGTTGAGGGACGATCTTTGAATTCTTTCCCTTGGTTCTGGTTAGGTACTTGTATGGGGAAAGCATGCTGTAAAATTTACGATCCCCCAGGTTGAAGTCACTAAACTTCAATGCGACGGTCTTGTCATGATCTACGCGAACTGCGTGTACCCCTTTTGGAAGGTACACAGTGACTAGAGTGTACTCAAAGTCTCTAGGCACACTGTCTTTGTTGATCGCACTACTCATAGGTGGTATGTAAGCAGGTAGAATGGATGGAACCAACTTCGCGTTGGCCATATCGTCTTTATGTTTGGTTCTTCTTTCTGCGCCGGCTCGAGAAGTTGACGGGGAGGCTTGCAGTCCTCTCGTCGATGATGCCTGTAAACCTGTAGACAATCCTCTCTCTGACATGACTCTTTCGGCTTTGAGGCTAGCGAGTACCTCTCTTGCAGATTCTTCAGCTGCACTAAATTCATCGGACATATATGCTCGGGATCAATATCTCGAGTTCTCAAAGTAATGTAGGTATTGTAATAGGGTAGAGAGTAAGAGTGGAGTAATCACTATTCACAATTCATGTAGTTTGCGGACTCAAACTCGCAATTAGCAAAAGTGTCTTCCGTGCATGGAGCGATGGAATAAGTAAGTAACGCTGTAACATATCGTTTGTAATGGATATGAGGCTTCATTAACTCTTGTTCTATCCATTATGGCATGGTCTAACGGTCTGGTGATGAGCCATCAATGCTTTTCGATCCGGTCGGAGTGGCAGTCAAATGAATATATCGGCCTCCAACGATTATATTGCTTCTCCATGGTGAAGTGACCCATGTCACTGTTATGATCTCCCGACAAAGCTCCAATTTTGCAAAGTTTCTTTCTGAGAAGTTCCCTTTGGAACTCTTTGTAGTCTGTCAATCTTAGCTCTCTTTTTACTTAGCTTCCTAGCCTTCTTCCCCATGAGCTTCGTCTCAGTAGGTATTTTCCCGTTTTGATTCTTATTTTCCTTGGGCATAGTCACTTTGTGCTGCTGAGGTTCTCTCCCAAGACTCAGGGGTACTACTTCGTCTATATCTGATACAGATACTCCAATCTTCTGTGAGTCCCCTAATGCTTTTGCAACTTTGACATCTGGGCTTCTAGTGTCAAATAACTTTGAGCTGTTCTTCAATCAACTGCTCGATCCTTCTGGTCATGAAATCTTTTAACCCTTGTCTTTGCTATTCTAAACCCTTTCCTTCTTCCTTCTTCCTGGCTTGATTTCTTTCAATCCAAGGTTTTCCAAGTAACATAGTAAACATGGTGCTGTCCTCAATAAATTTGATAATCTCAAAATCTTCCTTGGTCGAAGTTCCACTGACATTCATAGATATCTGAGTGAGCCTTCTACATAAGTTTACCAGTTTCCCTTTGAATAACCCTATTCCGCTTAGTGAAAGGATCATAACAGGCCTTCCTATAGCTTCCGAAGTTCTCTCTGTCATAACATTCACCTGTGTTTCCTCATCCAGAGCACAGTTAATGTCGAAGTCTCCTATTCTTACCTCGATGCATTCTTTTTTGTTAAAGAGCTCTGATAATCTAACATGTTGGTGGTCATTCAAGGTGTCTTTCATTTGTAGTAATATCGTTTTTGATTCTCTCTAGGGTTCTGCTATTTCTGGATCTACCTTAGGGTTTCTTCATTCAGATTCATTCTTTCAATCTTAGCAATCGTTCTAGGGAAATCCAATACTTCATGGTCCATAACTTTGCAACAAAGATAACTAGGTCTTTTCCCAGGGCATTCCTTAGCAAGATGTCTCGGTCTTCTGCAACTGTAACAGAGGGTTAATCCTCTCTTTCTCTTAAATGATCCCCAACTTCCTCTGTACTACGCACCAGGATCATGGTAGCTAGCCTGCAAAAAATTCTTTCTAGGATCCTGCATTCATTTGTTAGTCCAAACATTTTTTCTATGCATAGGTATAACATATCTATCATTATTCTTATCATATCTACTCATATCAAACTTTCTTTCATCTATTAATGCCCTAGTTTTCAAGCTAGGACAAAATCTATCAAACATACATAGATCCATACTCTAGAAACAAAAATTTTCACTTATCTTACCTCTATAGAGCACAAAGCTTTTAGATCTAAAACTTTTTCTACTATTCTTACCTTTATCAGAGCACAGAGCTTACAAATCTTACCTCTTTTCTGCAGATTTAACCTATTTTCTTTAGAAACTTCCACTTTTATCTTTCTTAGAGCAAAAAGCGTTCATATCTCGCTTCTTTTCTTCAGTTATGGCCTTCTCTTTTCAGCACAGAGCTTTTCAGATCAAGTAAAATACTGCGCACTAGGGCACAGATCCACGCATAGAGCTTCCACAGTTTCAGGATGAATCTTTGCACAAAGCTTCTTCTCCCTTAGTTCCCAACAATCACAGTTTCAGTCCCAACAATGGAACCATTTGTTGTCACAAGGGCAGACCCGGGGTTCAACGCTACAACAACACATGAACAAAACCCAAACTACCGGCCCTTTCGGCAACACCTGCGAAGCAGATGAAGTCTCACCCGAGGTAGAGGCAGGGGTGGTTGCAAGACTCAGGCGTTTGCAACCTTAGCTAGGACACAAATATGTGATTATATCGCTTACAAATCACTTAGCATAGATCATTCATCAATATTCCACTTATATCTACTTCACCGACATAACCAAGCATTGCAACATTCACTTAGGTCTAGGTTATTTTAGCACTTAGTAACAACAAGACAGATCAGATCTGGTAGACCAAGTACTTAGCATATTCATACACATCAGATTTAGCATTCATATACATCTGTAGCACTAAGCATAAGCAAACCTATTTAATGACATCTAATCACTTAGCAATACAAAAAATCTAAGAATAAGCACAAAGCACAACACCTAGTATTTACGTGGTTCACCCTCACCTTGGGGCTACGTCCACCAACTCTTCTTCTTTATTAGCTTCAGTCAATCCGGTTACAACACAGAGATATCAAAATCCTACTCTGCATAGGACAGGAAATCTGTGTGCGCCTTGCCAGATCCTCCTTCCTCGAGTAGATCTAGCATAGAGCCTCCTTACAATTTGTGCACTCAGCACTTACAACACTTGCACTCAACTCTGCAAGTCAATCACACATATCAATTCTAGCACTTAGCCCTTGGCTAATATTCTCTCTTACTTACATCGCCTAGATATCTATTTATACATTACAAAAGTGGGCCTAAGCGTGGGTAAACCCACGGGCCGACATCCCTTTCCCACTACATATTCCAAAAAACCCCAAAAGGACCCAAAGTGGGTCCAGATCCCGTGATCTCTGCTTCGTCTCACGTGCCTCCTTCGACAGGCTGTTGAAGTCCCAAAAATGGTCAAATATGACCAAGTATTCCTCAAAACTTGGTCAAGGGACAACACCTAGCTGCAGGGTAGATCTTCACACCCAACTTAAGATCCAAAATACAAGAATGCTCTAAGACATAGCACTTTTACATCTCAATCTCTCTATTCCAACATCTCTCTCTCAACTCTTCTTAAACCTCTATTTACCCTTCTATTACTCTTAGAAACCCTAGACCGAAGTCCAGGTGCACAAACCCTAGGTATCAAATCCCTAGGTACCAAAACCCTAGGTACCAAAACCCTAGGTCCACATAACCCGCATTTTAAGGACTTCGCCGACCTGTTCTTCCTTCTTCTCCGTGAGGTGCTCCAAAGCACCCATTGGTGTCTTCTTTCGCTTGCTGACTTGTCCACGATCTATCCTCTTTGTTGCTTTGTCTTTCTTGATCTTCTCTTTTAATGACTTGCTTTCCCTTACTTCACTCATTCTTTTATGCTTCTTTAACCACTTTGACCCTTCGTTGGTTTGTGTGCCCTCCGCACACTTCATGCTTTGTCTTTCTTCTTCTTTAATCTTTGCTTTCTTCCTTAATACATGACCAAGGGCCAACATACCTTGATGTATGCTTTATTACATAAGATAGTAAGTCCAAACTTAAGGAAACTTGATTGAAATAAAAATTAAGGAGAAAAGAATGTTAAACAACCTATAAATATGAAAAATTATAAATATTAAGAAACAAAACAAGCATGGGTAGTAAGGTTATATTATAAATATTTGGAAGACAATTGTTTTATTATTGTGTTCCTCTCTAATACATCCATGAGAGACATAGAAATAATGAATATTATATTCATTTCATCGCACATGTACATCATCATAACATATATGAAATGTTAATCATATTGTATGATTAATCAGTATCTTCATGGCAATAGTGAGGCATACAATATTTTCCTTTAGAGTGTCCACTGATGATTCTTTACTACATAAAAAAACAAGAATAGTTGTATTTTTTATTAGAAATTTGTTGCAACTGCACTGGTTAGCATAATAATATATATGTATGATAACTGTCACAAAAAATCTTTTTGGAAATTTCCCTTGAAAATGACTATCTAAGGAGACAAAAAAATCCTTCACAAAGGATTTTGGATAGCTGCTATTAGTATAGATTTTGCAAAATAGTCATAAAATCAAGCAAAACTTACAAAACATTAGGCACTATTAATAAATAAAAGCATGGTGACTATAGGTTTCTTTCTGATTCTCTATGCTAGTTAGAAAGTTTTGATCCACATTCAACACTTTCACATCCTCTTATTACCGTTACACTATCTCATCTTCTTTCACCTCCTCCATTGCAAATAAAATTGACAACTTGGCATTTAAATTTGTTGAAGTAGTGTTTCTTACCAAACCCACAACCAAATGTTGAAGAACAACACACTCAACCTGAAGTTATTCAATTCGTGTCTTTTGACTATGCAAGGTTTTCCAATATGAAGGTAGATTCAAAATTTCTAGCCTTTTCCTAAGAATGCGTCCTTCCAATGATTGAGAAAATTGAGTTCCTATTATCAATGATATAATCCTCTCGTCTTCTTAAAACTTTATGTATTTCAGTGGTTTCACACAATGGAAATCTCCCAGAGTGTTAGTGGTCTATACTGGTAACACTACATAACACTTGACATACTCCCTTATCCTTACTCACAACAATCAATCTAGCATACCCAATAAATGTTTATTTTTCAACATTCCCTAAAAAAAGGAGAAGTAGAACAAAAATCCTGTGAGAAGACTAAACTTTTTCAATTTCCCACAAAGAGAACCAAGAAGTTTCTAAAGGATCAAACCAATTTCACACCACCATACTAGAAAACCCGCATTGAATCATTCAAGGCAACTAGTAGATCACCAAGATAAGGTACATAATCTAGAGCCAAAAGAGACTGAGCCACATTGAACAACAAGACCCAAGCCAGAGACCCAAGAGAAACTTGAGCCACACAAACCAGAGCCAAAAACTGAGCCAGTTGAACTACATGATCCACAACCAATAGAAAATGAATCCAACAAACCAACAAAGCCAAGGTCCCACCAAGGTAATTCAATAGAACCAGGGTCCAATTCAGAGCTCCAATATGAACCAAAATGGGACAAAACCAAGAACCACATACCTATAAACTAGCAAACCCCCCAAATTTCAATCTTGAAATGAAATCCATTATACCACCAGTAATAAAAATCAACCTATAGAAAAATTGATGAGCCTTCTCCCACATTAACCTCCGAGTGTGTGATGATACTGTAGGTTGACTATTTATTAATCATTATGAATTATAAGTAACGCTCCCATGCAAATTAACATGTCAATTGTCTTTCATGCAAGGTCACTTTATAGCTATGGTTTAATGCTTAGGGTATGGGGAAGAAAGCCTCTCGAGTTTTTGTTATGATCTTTCCACAGTCCAGAAGAGTGACCTTTTTGACCAGACAATTTGATTTTTATTGAACATCCTTATAATGTGTAAAAAATCAACACTTTCAAACCTAATGATTTCCTTTCTTATTCTCTTAATAGTCCTTATAATCTTTCCATCACTCGAAGAGGAGTCTCTTAGTTTCAATTTGATGATTAGTGTCAAGTTCCATGTTGTAATAAGTATATTTTTATATGATTTTCATCAACAATCCTCAACTGCTAGAATAATGTCAATGCCTCTACTTGATTTTTTGAAGCTCTAGCCAATCCCCGTTCAAAGGTGTTTTCTTGGTTCCCTCTGGATTCAAGTATGACCCCCCCTGCACTTTCCACCCCTCTTTTTAGTACTTTTATATTACTGTGATGGGTGACATTAATGGTGAACATTGAACCCACTAAAGTATTACTTTTGTGTTTTTTTTTTCAATAATGTCAATGAATGGGCACTTGTAAACAAGACATCTAAATTGATTTAGTTGCATTGATACTAGAATGTTGGAGGTGAATGAAAACATTTTATTTTCCAGCACCATGCTCCATGTCCCATCCTTCTTCTAATAAGGAGCTCTCTTGTAGGATTTATTTGGCCTAGCATGTGATGTACTCAACCTCCAAGCTGAGCCACATTACTCCAAAAACAATTTAGCATAATTTGATACCATTTAAAGATATGCATGCACACAACATGCCAAACAACTCATGCAACTAACAACATATTAAAAACCCATGAATGTAATAAATAACACAAACAACAAACACACTACACTCAAATGATCATTTACACGACAAAATAATCATAATAAATACAACTATATGTTTACAAAATAACCAGTTCGTTGCGTATGAAGGATGTTCCTCCCAACCATATGATTGTTGTTCATTTTCTCTTAATAGCAAGTCAACGCTGAGGTGAGGCTACAAGTCCATGTTGATCTTAAATTTCTTCCATAACATCTCTTTTTCTATCTGAATGTACCATACTTAGAAAAATTTCAAATCTCAAAGTACTTATTTCTTCCTCAGAGCGACGGAATTGCAAGAGGTAAAATCTCTTTTCATTTTTGTTAAGTATTTCTCTGTCTGTCAATTTTCATACTTAGTCCCATTCTTTAATCGTGAGAGCAGAGTTCTCTTAAATTTTTATTGCCCCACCTGTCTCTCCGCTCACCGTGTTATTTCTTACACTTAGTTGTTTTTTGAGTTTTACAGTGGAAGCGAAGTTTCCACATTTCCTTTTAAAACATGATCATTCCTCTGTTCGTCGATAATTGGTACTTAGAAAATTTTTCAAGATTCCTCACTATAATCTCAGAAGCAGAGATTAGATTTTTCAAATTTGTAATATTCATTCTTCTGCTCTGTCGAAAGCTTTTTCCTGTGTCACGGTAGTTAAGGAAACATTTAATGCTTGGCTTGTGAGATGTTAATATATCAAGACCGTTATTAATATAACGTGTTCTTCGATATTAACCTCATGATTTGAAATTTAATTCATCCAACTTATCCCTCAAAACAAAAGCTCCAATATTAATTTGAAGAGGGAAATGATTATTCCATAATGAATGAAGTCCTTTGCATGTTACGATAATCACAGAAGAAGATGGCGAAAAGAAGAGAAAGCTTCTATGTCGATAAATTGAATACATTTGCACGAGAAAATTCAGAAAATCACTAGTCTAAAGTTTATAGGAAATATTCGTTATTACCAACTCAAGAAATTAATGTTGATATCGTATGGACATCTGGGATAGTCCGAGCAGGCTATGTTCCAGAAGTATTTGACACAAATGACTTAGTGATATGGTGTACTGAAAACTTAGAGAAAGATCAAAGGATTATAAAAAAGAATGGGCATTCGCCGATTTCTTTGGGGCCACCTACTTTCACTCATATAATTAAATTGTCGAAGCCAACTGCAATATTTAAAGTTGAGGAAGCCAATAATTTTATCAAAACTAAAATTGTGGCAGAGATATATTGCCACAGTACTTGGAGGATCCCTCAACTGTTAGGATATTTAGACACTTAGGAGTTAGTTAAGATCTACTTGGTCTAATGTGTTGTTAGGTTAAAGTGTGTTTATTTAGCATGCATTAGCATGCATTTGTAGTTAGGAAATCTGATGGTCACGATATGTTCTCGACATAGAGTGGTCCAATGATTCATATTCTCCTCAATCTTAACGACTACATTGATCCATGATATTTATTTAAAGAGAATTGAGGGTCATTTGCCGATGATTGATTGTGAGAACTCTCTTGTAAAATCTCTCTGTAATTTTTTTCTTTTGCATTAATAAACTGCTCCAAGTGGCTGCGTTGGTTGGGGCCGTGGATGTTTCCCCGTAGGAATTTTACCATGTAAAAACATCGGTGTGTTGATCTTTGATTTGGTTGTGTGAGTGGTTACTGAATGTGTTCATCCTCTGTTGGAATACCTATGTTGTCGAACATGGTATCAGAGTCTGTTTGAAGACTCACTCCCGTTGTAGATCGAAATCATGAAGCCAAGTTTCCTCATCTATGATTTATACCATTTCCATAAATTTTTGGGATGAGAGAACTGTTCCATTGAGTTTAGAGCGCTCGTTTCAGTAAGGATCACTTTTCCTTTCAATCGAAAAGGTTTATGTTTGCCCAAGATACAACCATTTCAGTCAGATCCAGAGGTATAAAGCTTGAATACGCCCTTTTTAAATTTTTGCAGAGTATTATTTCGGTTTTATTTCAATTTTATATTGTTTGTTTCCAGGTTCCTACTCTTTTAGATTTGTGTATGCTCTTTGCCCCATGCCATGTGCGATTTTAATAAATCAGAAACAAATAGGAAAATGTGCATTTTCCAGGTAAGCTAACCGAGATTTAACCCTTGTTATCATTGAGCAACAAAAATTCTTTTTTATGTCAAAATAGTTTTTTATGAGCATGATCTCCAAGGCCATCTTCAACAACAACAATAACAACAACAACAATCATCCTTTTAAACAATACAATATGTTTTGCTAGCTCACTTGGTTAAAAGTTGCCTTATTAAGTAAGAGGTCTTGAGTTCAAATCTCTTTTTTGTTACTTTTTTTTGTAAAAGTTCATGAATCCATTGTAAAGTGTATTTCATTTCAAGTATAAAATTGAATCACTATAAGTAGCTTTAATATTTATTTTAAAGTTATTTAATTTGCATGCAACTTTATTTTATAAAGTAATTTCATTGTAAAAGTGATTCCCTTTTCTTTTTATAAAAGTGCGTCACTTCATAAAGAAACTTATTTTTAATAGTGAGGCTATTTGAAGGGATATCACCACGTGGACCAACTTATACTTGCCACATGGCGTTTTGGTTACCGTTTATGCTCTTTTTTAAAGGGGCATAACTTTCACATCTGAAGTTCGTTTATAGTGTTGTTCTTTTTAAAATCGCCCATTTTTTCAATATCTTTCCATGCAGATCATTTGTTTTAGTTTTTAAATCCATATTATCTACATATTTAATATGGATTCTTCCAATAATCTTTTTCTTTCCAGGATTTATGGAAATACCATATGGAGGAAATCCCATATTTAATATGGCTTCTTCCAATGATCTTTTGCTTACCAGGATTTATGGAACTATTTCCAATGTAAATCCCATATGAAGGATTTATTAAGAAGTAAATGCCTATACCATATTACCTTGGGAAAGGAAAAAGAACTCACTGATGATGAAAATAAAGTCAAATGGGCTAATAGGAATGACAAAGAACGTGGACTGATCAAAATGTCCATCTCTCCTGATTTAAGGTTCCAACTTCAAGAAATCAATGACCTCGATGAAGCTTGAGAAAAGCTTGAATCTATGTTTGGTAAACACAATATTATTCGAGCATATCATTTAAAAAATCAGATATTGACATTAATCCAATTTTTTTTTTTTTTGCATTGAAGATTATCTATCTAAGTTTAAAACACTTAGAATTTTATGTGAAGAGTGTAACATAAATCTAGAGGAAGAGCGTTGCATCTATATTGTTCTTTCTAAGCTAGGTAGTGCATATTCTGTGTTTGTATCTACATTTTATGCCATGAGAGAGGCTCTAGGGAAATCTTATCAAAAACCAACTCTCGATTCCTTTTGTGATGCTTTGATTAGAGAGAAAGATAAGCTTCTACAAGTTGGAGTGATCAACACTGCAGGTACCTCCAAAAAATCCTTAGTAGCCCACTGGAAATATAAACCAAAGAATCCCAATAAATAACATACTCACCACAACAACAAGCAAAACAAGGATCCCAAACCCACTCATACATCTTCATCTCCTAATGGTGACAAATTAGCAAAATCTAAAAATAAGAATGGCACACATTGCAACTTTTCTGGGAAAGATGGTCATGATGAGTCCAAATGTTTCAAGAATATGGCAACGTTAGAAGTAGTGATGAAGAACCACACCATCAATATTGATTCTATTTCTTCTTCTTCTTCTCATGGACACACATTTTCTTATTCTGGTTTCTCCTTTAGTGAAACTTCTACTTCTTCTTATGATGACTGACTTATTGGCTCTGGAGCATCTTATCATATGGCTAAGGATAAAGCCATATTTTCCACTCTAAATGAATGTAACACCAATAAAATATTTGTTGGTGATGATAGATCTCTTAGTGTTGTAGGATCTAGAATAATTTAGGTAGATAATGGACATTTCAATGATGTATTATGTGTTCAAAGTATTTTCTGTAACCTTCTATCAGTATATCAAATCACTCATTCAAATGAAGGTAAAATCATAGATTTATTAATTGGGTTGGTTGTCATTGATGTCAACCCTTGAAGAAAGTCCGATAGCGAATTTTGGTAGCACAAAGGTTTGGGTAATGGACCCAAGTTTGTTTTATGTATAATGGCATTGGTTTTGATATATTTGTAGGTAATACTATTCTATATGGATAGTACATGTCGTGCCATTTCTGGTGGTATGTGGAACGCCACATAACTCCTCATGGTTTGAGAGTTATGGCCTTACGAAGTTGGAGGACCCTCATATGTTGGCTTGAAGCCCCAAAAGGTCAAATAAGTCAAAGTGCTTGCAAATAAGAAATTATTTAAATAATAAAGTGAAGTGACAAAGTCAAACATGATTATTTAAATAATAAAGTGAAGTGACAAAGTCAAAGATGATTATTCAAATAATAAAGTGAAGTGACAAAGTCAAAGAGTATTATTTAAATAATAAAGTGAAGTGACAAATTCAAGGAGGATTATTTAAATAATAATGTAAATGGAGAACTTTCTAATTATGGAAAGTGGTTATAAGAAGGTTAACCCTAAAATGAGGAAAATGGGTTAAGTAGTCAAGTGGCTATTGGATATATGGACAAGTGGCAAATTGGGCAAAGTTGGACATATGTGACTATGTGGACAAAGTGGTCTAGAAGATGCTTCTAGGGAAGCTACATGAAAGTATAAATAAGAGGCAAGGCTCTCTCATTTCAATCACACTTGAGCATATTGAATATCTATAGGTGACAGAGGTAACCAAAGGAAATCTAAGCTGAATTTTAGAGGGAAGGTGAAGTAAAGAAGGCCAAAATTCAAAGGAGGATAAATTCTTTTGATGATGCTTTCTAAGGTATGCTATTTACAAGTCATCTCAACATTTTCACAATAGCTTTTTTTCTAGAATGATTCAGACCGTGAAATTGGGAGAACTTTGAGGAAACATATCCAAGTAGTTTTGGTACGAATTTCAGCTTGTGGGTCGTTGTATTTTTGAAGTTACACAACATGGAAAATAGGGTTTGTGGCTAGTCTAAAACAAGTGTTTCGGATAAAAACGTTATAAATTCCTCATAACAGATCCAAATTCAGTAAGACCAAATGTAATGGTTAGAGTATAGTTTGATGTATTTTGTGTATACTTTTTAGATCCATAAAACAAATATTTGGTGCGGGGCACGCTCTACAAGTTCTCTCTCTAGAATAAGCCAGAATTCAACAAGGTATGCCATTTTTGCTATAACTCCTTTTCTGAGAGGTTCCAAGTAGTGACACCTGGAGGAATTGCATAAAACACACCGAATAACATTGTGTACTATTTTCAGATCTTTATTCATTACAGGTACATAGTTATGATTATTTCAAGTTAGGGCTTTTGACTAACAAAAAACTAGTCATGTGAGACTAAAGTAAAGTTTGATGAAAATGCTAGTCTCTTGTTAAAGTTAAGGAAGGTTTGTAGGTATGTGATCATATACACTAGGTCTATTACAAAGTTACAAATCAGATTTGGATGATGAAATTGATGAGGTATTTTGGTTGAGGTTGAGGTATAGGTTGGTGCATGGTTGATGCACTTGTTATGGTACATGTTGATTACAGGTTGAGGTACAGGTTGATGCATGGCTCAGGTTATTGGTACAGGTTGATTGGTACAGGTTTACAAAAGTATATCTCACAGTGATAATGTGATAGTGGTTACATCATTCTACTTATACGTCAGGGCGGTTGGATGGGGCAAGGACAGGTGGTTGAAGCCACCTTCTGGTGGTAGCCGACGAACATAGGGGGTTGTAGCCTCCTTCCGGTTATAGCCAGAGAATTGGGGAGTTGGAGCTTCCCTCAGGTTGTATCCTGAGAAAATAGGGGGTTGGAGCCTCCTTCTAGTTGTAGTTGGAAAACAAAGGAAGTTGGTGCTTCCAATATATGTAATTCTTCAATACATATTACTAAAAACATTCTGTGGTTTTCTTCCGCTTTGGGTTTTCATGTAAAAACCTTGGTGTACTGTGTATGCGTATGATTGTTAATTTGTCTATTGTTTATTTACTCTGCAAATATTGGATGATAATGCTACACTAATATAACACTTGCATTATATGGTTAAAAATGATTAGATTGCAATATTATTGATTCACCCCCCCTCCCAGTAATCCAACAATTGGTATGAGAGTAGGTTCCTTCAGAAATCAATTTAATCACTGAAAGTTAGATCATGGAGAGCAACAACATGCATAAAAATGGAATACCACAATTTGATGGACAAAAGTATGCATTTTGGATTATAAGGATGAAGACATATATATAGGCACATGGATTTGAAATTTGGCAATCAATTGTAGATGGATACACAACACTAGCAGTTCCGCCGACAAATGAAAAAACAATTAAACTCGGTCAGAATAACTCCAAAGCCACAAATGCACTTCTAAATGGTCTTGGAGAATCGATATTCACCAAAGTTGCATATTGTAAATCTGCCAAAGAGATTTAGGACAAAATTCGAAATATTTATGAAGGAGATTCAAAATTCAAAGAAGCAAAGCTTCAAACTTACAGAGGCCAGTTCGAACAACTAAAGATGAAGGAAGATGAGAATATTGCAACGTACTTTTTACGAGTCGATGAAACATGAGATGCAATCTTGGGATTGAGAGAATAAATCAAAGAATCTGTAATTGTTCAAAAGCTACTAAGATCTGTTCCTATGAGATTTGACTCTAAGATATCAACACTAGAAGAAAGAGAAGATTTAAACTCAATAAGCATGGACGAACTACATGGAATCTTCACAACATATGAAATGAGAACTGAACAAGAAAATCCAGATATAAAAGAAGCATCCTTCAAAGAATCCAAAAGGTGAAAGAAAAAGGGAAAGAAAAAAGAAAAAGAACATAACAACATTAGTGACGTCTCGGAAGATGATGAAGAAGCGACCAACTTTGTCAGAAGATTGAACAAGGGAACCAACGACATGTATAGAGGTAATCTTCCTTTGATTTTTTTTAATTGTGATGGTATTGGTCATTTTTCTAACAAATGTCCTCATAAGAAAAAGAGAAATGATGAAGGTTACTCAAATATCAAACAAACATATAAAGGAAAAAGAACCGCAAATAAAATTTTCAAGAAAAGATTATGCACCAAAGAAGACATCTCATCATCAGATGAAGATGAAGTCAGTGACAGTGAGACATGAAGAGTTCTATTCATGGCAGTAGAAGAATCTGATAAAGAAGACTCTGAAGAAGAATATGAAGAGGCCGAAGAAGAACATGAAGAGGCAGAAGTTGACAATCGAGAAGAATTGTTGTTTGCCATAGAAGTTATCAGAAGAGAAAAGAAGAAAAACAATAAACTACAAGCGGAACTAGACATGAAAGAAGACACTCAAGAACTAGAACAAATGATCACAAATTTGAAGGTTCAAATTTATGAAGATAAAATAATTGAAGAAGCACTAAAAGAACAACTAGAAGGAAGAGACAGGATCATTGGAAATTTGGAAGCATAAATTGTCACATTAAGAAAGGATATTCAAAAGAAAAATATGTAGAACAACTCAAAAGTTTTGAATGATATTATCAACAGTAAAAAAACTCATCATGACAAGTCTGGACTTGGATACAATCAGACAGAAAAGGGATCAAGATGAAAAACAACAGAACAAGAAACATATCCAAAAAGCTATGCAAAAACAATCAAAGGGGATAGGAAGGTCTACAAAGAAAATTACAGGGACACTCCTCCACCGAGAAGATTCATATTTCAGAATGAACGACCGACATAAACTGATAGGCCTCAGGAAGAAGAAGGATTCATAAGAGTACCTCATTTCAGAATATCTTCAACTCCTAAGTATGGAATTATATTTTTTGGTTTATGTTATGCATGTAATAATTTTGGACATAAAGTTGTGAATTGCATATCTAACAATATAAACATAAACAACTTTGAAAGTCATACACAAAAGAGTTATCCAAGAAGGCCTAGTGAAACATAGAGAAGAAGTTACAACAAGTTTAAATCTTTGAGCATTGAAGTGGAATGATACAAATGTAACAAATTTAGACACATGGCCAAAGATTGCAGAATGACAGTCCCTCCTAGAGAACCACAACAGAACAACAACAATCACAGACATCAAACTCAGAAAAGGACATGGATAAGAAAGCATGATCAATATAGCAATGAAGAATGCACACTTGCTATATAAGCTAAGCATAAGAAACGTGGTTGTTATGTTGAAAGTGACTGTTCAAAACACATGAGAGGTGATAGAGACAATTTTCTTATATTAAGAAAGGAAAGAGATGGATCAGTCTCCTTCAGAAATGATGATTCAGTTAAAATCATTAGAAAATGCACAATCATAATTGGGAATAAGAATACGAAGGGAGGAAATGTTTTACTAGTAGAAGATATGAAACATAATCTTCTAAGTGTGATTCAAATGTGTGACCAAGGTCATAAAGTTACTTTCGATTCACAAAAGTGCGAGATAAGAAAAGAAGGTTCAGGAAAATTGATTGCAACAACTGAGAGAACTTCAAACAACATATATGTATTAAGTGAAATTGGAAATGAAAAGTGTTGCCTAGGAAATGAAGATGAAAGTTGGATATGGCACAGAAGAATGGGTCACATACATTTTGATAACCTTGTCAAAGTCAACAAAAAGAAGCAATTAGAGAAATGCCCCAGATCACGAAACCAACCAACACTTTATGCAGACATTGTCAACAAGGAAAGTAAACAAAGACCAGGTTTAAATCAAAAGAATATTCAACGACAAGACCACTAGAAATTGTGCATACTGATCTAGTTGGACCAAACACAACAAAGGGTTTAAAAGGTGAGACATACTTTTTGTTATTAGTTGATGATTATACAAGAATGATTGCAGTTTTCTTTCTCAAGAATAAGTGAGAAGCTTTTGAAAACTTCAAGGTCTACAAGGAAATGGGTGAAAATGAAATGGATTCAAAAATCAAATGCTTGAGATTTGATAATGGAGGAGAGTTCAATTCAAAGGAACTTATGGACTACTGCAACAGACATGGAATAAAAAAACAATTCTCTATTGCTAGGACACCTCAAAAGAATAGAGTTGTTGAAAGAAAGAACATGACAGTACAGGAAATGGCTCGAACAATGCTAATGGATTCCAAATTGACATATATATTTTGGACATAGGCAGTGTATACAACAATTCACATTCAAAACAAAGTAATGCTTAGAAACAACACTGACAAAACTCCCTACGAGCTATGGAAAGGAAGACCAACAAATGTGAAACACTTCTGAGTTTTTGGAAGAAAATGCTACATCAAAAGAGAATATGGAAGAATGGGAAAGTTTGAATCTAATGTGGACAAAGGAATACTTGTTGGTTACTCAAGTACAAGGAAAACATACAAGTGTTACAACCTGAGATTGAACAAAGTTGTGGAAAGCATCAACGCAACAGTTGATGAAACAGGTAGACAAGAATTAAAGGAAGAAGAAAATGAATTAATGGAAAAACTTTATGAAGAAGAAGCAGAAGATGAAAAATAAGTAGAAGGGGAAGATGAAGAGGATCCGACAAAAGTAGAAGAGAAAGTTCAACAGGTGCCTCCAAAGACACCTAGTAGACGAGTACAGAAGAATCATCCTTCAGATCAGATTATCAGAAACAAAGATGCAGGAGTTGAGACTAGAAGAAGAATCCGTTCACCAAAACAAACACACCTAGCACTCTCATCTACGATTGAACCAACCTATTTTGAAGGGGCCAGTAAGGATAAATTTTGGAATAAGGCCATGGATGAAGAATTGAATAAAATATAGAAAAATGACACTTGAGAATTTGTTCCAAGACCAAAGAATAAGAATGTGATCGACACAAAGTGGGTATACAAGAATAAATTGAATGAAGATGGACATGTTACAAGGAACAAAGCTAGATTGGTATGTAAAGGATATGCACAGGTTGAAGGAATTGACTTTGAAGAGACATTTGCCCTAGTTGCCAGAATGGAAGCAATCCGATTGCTTTTAGCTTATGCATGCTCCAAAAATATTAAAGTGTATCAGATGGACGTAAAATCAACTTTTATGAATGGGGAACTTGAAGAAGAAGTCTACATTGAAAAACCAGAAGGATTTCAGTTGTCAGAGAACACAAATTATGTGTGTAAATTAAAGAAGGCCTTGTATAGTCTAAAACAGGATCCTAGAGCATCGTACTCTAGATTGGATAAATACTTACAGCAGGCAGGGTTCATAAAAGGAAGTGCAGACAACAACCTCTACATAAAGGTAACTCAAGATATGATTTTATTAATTGAAGTTTATGTTGATGATATTATTTTTGGAAGTACTGATGACAAGTTAAGCTGCAAAGGACATGCATAATGAATTTGAAATGTCATTACTTGGAGAACTATCCTTCTTTCTGGGACTTCAGATACGTCAAAACAACCAAGAAATTTTTATTTCTTAAACCAAGTATATCAGAGAAATGCTAAAGAGGTTCGGAATGGAAGATTGCAAACCAGTTATCACTTCCATGCAGACCAGTTGTAAGTTGAGAAAAGATGATGATTCAAAGTCTACAGATTAAAGGAAATATAGGTCAATGATTGGTAGCCTACTATATGTGACAACATCTAGATCAGATGTAATGCAAACAGTTGGACATGTGGCACGATTTCAAGCAACGCCAAAGGAATCACATGTATTAGCAGTGAAGAGGATTTTCAGATATTTCAAAGGAACAAAAGAGTTTGGATTATGGTATCCAAAAGGAAATGATCTATCACTTATTGCCTACACAGATGTAGATTGGGCAGGTTGCATTGATGACCGATGAAGCACCAATGGAGCAACGTTCTACTTGGGCGAGTGCTTAGTATCATGTCTAAGAAAGAAACAATCATCAATATCTTTATCTACAGCTGAGGCAGAGTATATTGCAACAACAACATGTTGTACACAGGTTCTATGGATGAAACAAACTATGACATATGTAATGGTTGAGTATGATGGTCCCATTCCAATCTATTGTAATAATACAAGCGCCATCAATATCTCAAAGAACCCGACGATGCACTCCAAGACGAAGCACATTCCAATCAAGTATCACTTTCTATGGGAACAGGTTGCAAAAAATAACATCAGAGTTGAATACGTGGGCATAAAATAACAAGTGACATACATCTTTACAAAACCACTTCCACGGGAAGCCTTTGAGTATCTTCGCCAGAGACTTAGAGTTATTTCTACTCCAAAATGAATGCTTTTGAATTCTTATCTTATATGTCTTAGATGTACACGAGGAAGCACCATAAAGAGGATAGTTCAGGTTGGGATATCAGACGAGTCAATTAGGGGGAGCAGACCCAAATGAAAAGATACCTTTGCCATTGATGACAAAGGGGGAGAGATTTATTAGATGCAGAGGACAAAGACATGGTTCCAGGGGGAGCATGAGTGATATGATTTCAGTATTGCATCAGAGTGTTTCCATTAATGCCAAAGGAGGAGATTGTTGATTAATTGGGTTGGTTGTCATTGATGTCAACCCTTGAAGAAAGTCCGATATCGAATTCCGGTAGCATAAAGGTTTGGGTAATGGACCCAAGTTTGTTTGATGTATAATGGTATGAGTTTTGATATATTTGTAGGTAAGACTATTCTAGATGGATAATACATGTCATGCAGTTTCTGGTGGTATGTTGAACGTCACATAACTCCTCACGGTTTGAGAGTTATGGCCTTACGAAGTTGGATGACCCTTATATGTTGGCTTGAGGCCACAAAAGGTCAAAGAAGTCAAAGTGCTTGCAAAGAAGAAATTATTTAAATAATAAAGTGAAGTGACAAAGTCAAAGAGGATTATTTAAATAATAAAGTGAAGTGACAAAATCAAACATGATTATTTAAATAATAAAGTGAAGTGACAAAGTCAAAGATGATTATTTAAATAATAAAGTGAAGTGACAAAGTCAAGGAGGATTATTTAAATAATAAAGTAAATGGAGAACTTTCTAATTATGCAAAGTGGTTATAAGAAGGTTAACCCTAAAATGAGGAAAATGGGTTAAGTAGTCAAGTGGCTATTGGATATATGGACAAGTGGCAAATTGGGAAAAGTTGGACATAGGTGACTATGTGGACAAAGTGGTCTAGAAGATGCTTCTAAGGAAGCTACATGAAAGTATAAATAAGAGGAAAGGCTCTCTCATTTCAATCACACTTGAGCATATTGAATATCTACAGGTGACTGAGGTAACCAAAGGAAATCTAAGCCGAATTTCAGAGGGAAGGGGAAGTAAAGAAGGCCAAAATTCAAAGGAGGATAAATTCTTTTGATGATGCTTTCTAAGGTATGTTATTTACAGGTCATCTCACCATTTTCGCAATAATTTTTTTTCTAGAATGATTCAGACTGTGAAATTGGGAGGCCATTGAGGAAACATATCCAAGTAGTTGTGGTAGGAATTTCATCTCGTGGGTCATTGTATTTTTGGAGTTACACTCTGTGGAAAATAAGGTTTGTGGCTAGTACTGAAACTAGTCTAAAACAGGTGTTTCGGGTAAAAACGTCATAACTTCTTCATAACAGATACAAATTTAGTAAGACAAAATGTGTTGGTTAGAGTATAGTCTGTAGTATTCTATGTACAATTTTCAGATCCATACAACAAATATTCCATGCGGGGCACGCTCTACAAGTTCTCTCTCTAGAATAAGCCAAAATTCAACAAGGTATGCCATTTTTTCTATAACTCCTTTTCTGAGAGGTTCCAAGTAGTGACACCTGGAGGAATTTCATAAAAAACACTGAAGAACATTGTGTACTATTTTCAAATATTTATTCATTACAGGTACATAGTTATGATTATTTCAAGTTAGGGTTGTTGACTAATAAAAAACTAATCATGTGAGACTAAAGTAAAGTTTGATGAAAATGATAGTCTCTTGTTGTTAAAGTTAAGGAAGGTTTGCAGATATGTGATCATATACACTAGGTCTATTATAGAGTTACAAATCAGATTTGGATGATGAAATTGATGAGGTATTTTGGTTGAGGTTGAGGTATAGGTTGGTGCATGGTTGATGCACTTGTTTATGGTACAGGTTGATTACATGTTGAGGTACATGTTGATGCATGGTTCAGATTATTGGTATAGGTTGTTTGGTGCAGGTTGATTGGTACATGTTTACAACAGTATATCTCATAGTGATAGTGTGATAGTGGTTCCATCATTCTACTTATACATCAGGGCGGTTGGACAGGGCAAGGACAATGGTTGGAGCCACCTTCCGGTTGTAGCCAAAGAACATAGGGGGTTGTAGCCTCCTTCTGGTTGTAGCCAGAGAATTGGGGAGTTGGAGCTTCCCTCAAGTTTGTAGCCTGAGAAACTAGGGGGTTGGAGCCTCCTTCTAGTTGCAGCTGGAAAACAAAGGAAGTTGGTACTTCCAATGAATGTAATTCTTCAAGACATATAAGAAAAAACATTCTGTGGTTTTCTCCCGCTTTAGGTTTCCACGTAAAAACATTGGTGTAATGTGCATGCGCATGATTGTTCATTTGTTCGTTGTTTATTTACTCTACAAATATTGGATGATAATGATACACTGATATAACAATTGAATTATATGGTTTAAAAGGATTAGATTTCTCTATTACTGATTCACCCCCCTTCTTAGTAATCCAACAATTTTCACCTCACCAAGTTGTAAGCAAGGATCTCAAACATCCTTAGCATGTTCTTGCAACTGGAATTGTTGATGATATTACCAGGTTGTCCAAGTTTGACAACTTTGAGTGATCATCTTTTCCATCAGTTTTTATTTCTCATAGTGATGACTTGAGCAAAATTTGGCATGAGCGGTTTGGTCATATAAACTATCGCTCATTGCAACAACTATGTAATCAACAAATGGTGACTAGTCTTCCTCTTGTTTCATGTAGAGATGGTGTTTGTGCTAGTTGTGTTCTCGACAAACATCATCGGGACAATTTTGATAAACGTTTCTCTTGGCACACCTCAGGCCCTTTGCATATTGTTCACAGTGACTTGTGTGGTCCACTTTCTTCTCCTTCTTTTCCCGGGTGCAAGTATTTCTTAACTTTCATATATGAATTTTCCAAACGTACTTGGGTTTTCTTCTTAAAACTTAAGAACAAAGTTTTTGACAAGTTTCTAGCTTGCAAGGCCCTTCTAGAAAAACAATCTGGACATCAAATTCAAAGGTTAATAACATATAATGGAGGTGAATATGTGAATAATAATTTTACAAGTTATTGCACTACACATGGCATCCAAATGCAACACACTGTTCCATATACACCACATAAAAATGGTGTTGCTGAGAGAAAGAACCACACATTAAAAGAAATGGCTAATTGTATGATCAAATCTAAGGGATTAAGTCTAAAGTATTGGGCGAAAGCCATGTACTGTGAAAATTACATAGTAAATCGCACTCCCACAAAGGCTCTTAAAAATAAAACACTGGAAGAAGGATGGACTAAAATTAAACCTGATGTAAGTCACTTCCGTGTATTTGGTAGTATAGCACAGGCTCACATTCCTGATGAGAAAAGGAAAGCATTGCAGTCTAAAAGTGAGAAGTGTATATTTATTGGTTACTCTGAAGATGTCAAAGGTTATATACTTCTTCAACCACATTGTAATGAAATTGTTATTAGAAGAGATGTTAAATTTGATGAAAATATCTTGACCTGTGAGCCTAATTTGATGATTGTGCCTTCTTCGACCTGCGAGCCATCTTTGACGTTTGTGCATTCTTATGTTCCTATTCCAGTTTCTTCTTTAGATGATGACAATGAGGATGAAAATCCACCTCTGTATGCTCACCTTCCTCTAGATGAGTCCATTGAACCTGAACCAACACCAACGCCACCGCTTCCTAGATGGGTCTGTTCATCACGAGAAGCAGTTGGTGATCTTGTCGGTGATCCTTCATATCAGTGTCAGACATGTTCAGAGTTCCAACAAGACTCTTCTCTTTTGGCTCAAGTTTCAGAGACTCATGATCCATAAGCATTTGCATAAGCTTCAGGTCATCCAGATTGATATACAACAATGAATGAAGAGTATCGTTCTTTAATAGAAAATGATACTTGGGATCTTGTACCTCTTCCGAAAGGAAGAAAACTTGTCAGATGTAAATGGGTCTACAAAACTAAGTATGCATCATATGGAAGTGTTGAAAGACACAAGGATTAGTTAGTTTCCAAAGGATTTTCCCAAGTTGAAGGAATTGACTATAATGAAACCTTTGCCTCTGTAGCCAAAATGAATTCCATCTGCCTTGTTCTTTCCCTTGTTGCCTCACATAAAAGGGAGTTCCATCAGATGGATGTTAAACCCGTATTATTGCATGGGGATTTGCAAGAAAAAATCTACATGCAACAACCTCCTAGCTATGTCTAGAATGACTCTAGCCTTGTTTCTCGCCTTAAGAAATCTCTTTATGGTCTTAACCAAGCTCTGTGATCTTGGTATGCCAAAATGGACAACTTTCTTATTGACACTGGATTTTCTAGTTGCCATTTTGATCCTAATGTTTATACCAAGAAAGTAAGAATCCATCGCATAATCCTTGTTCTTTATGTTGATGACCTTATCCTTACTAGTAGTGAATCAAAACTTTTAAACCATGTGAAAACTAGCCTCAAGAAAAAAATTGAAATGATAGACTTAGGATTTTTGCACTATTTCCTTGGCCTCCAAGTTTTGCAAACCAATGAAGGAATTTTTTTTTTCCATGCTAAGTATGCTTGTGACCTTCTTCACCACTTCCACATGGAATATTGTAAACTGACCCTTTCTCCCTTCCAGTCTGGATCCAAGCTTGCTTCCACCTATACTTCTCCCGAAGTTGATGCTACTTTGTACCATCAGTTAGTTGGTAGCCTCTTTTACTTGATTCATACCTATCCTGATCGTTCCTTTGTTGTTGGTATTGTTGCTTGGTATATGCAAAAACCCCATGAAATCCATTGGAAAGCACCTAAAAGGATACTTCAATTTGTTCGAGGTATAGTTCAGTTTGAGATACATTACAGTTTAGGGGGGACACCTTTCTTGGTTGGTTTCATTGATTTAGATTGGGCCAAAGAATTTGATGATCAGAAGTCTATTGCAGGTTATGTTTTCAGCTTTGTTTTAGGACATGTCACTCGGGCTTGTAAGAAACAACAAGCTATTGCACTTTCTTCAACAGAAGCAAAGTACCGAGCAATGATAAATGCAAGTCAGGAAGCCTTGTGGCTTTGAAAGATCCATTCATAGTTCGGATTCCAAAAACAACATCCAACTAGCCTTTGGTGCGACAATCAGAGTGCCATCAAGATCGCCAAAGACCCAGTTCAACATCAGTGTAGCAAACACATAGGGCTACACATGCACTTCATCAGAAAGCTCATTCATGATTGAGTTATTGAAGTGTTCTTTGTCCCTATGGAAGATCAAGTTGCATACATTTTAACAAAGTCTCTTACAGAAGTGAAGTTTTCCAAACTTCGATTGTGTTAGGAGTTGAGGAAGTTGTGATTAAGGGGGTATAGGCTCTAATGCCTCCTTCCTTTTCTTATTTTGTCATTTTTGTAAATCCTTCCCCAAGTTGTTCTTAAGGGGGGATGTTAGGATATTTAGACACTTAGGAGTTAGTTAAGATATACTTAGTCTAATGTGTCGTTAGGTGAAAGTGTGTTTCTTTAGTATTCATTGGTATGCATTTGTAGTTAGGAAATCTGACGATCACGATATGTTCCCAACATATCGTGATCCGATGGCTCATATTATCCTCGATATTAATGGATACATTGATCCATGTCTTAACACCCGATTGGTCCATGATATTTATTTAAAGAGCATGGAGGGTCATTTGCCAATGATCAATTGTGGGAAACCCTCTTGTCAAATCTCTTTGTAATTTGTTTCTTTTGCATTAATAAACTGCTCCAAGTGGTCGCATTGGCTGGGGCCGTGGATGTTTTCCCATAGGGGTTTTACCATGTCAAAAAATCGGTGTGTTGATCTCTGATCTGGTTGTGTGAGTGGTTACAGAAGGTGTTCATCCTCTGTTGGAATAACTGTGTTGTCGTAGATCAACAATGCCACAAGACTTATATTTAATACATGTTAGTTAGCTCAAGAAACCCTACAAAGAAAATTGCATGGTTCTTAGCTAGAGTTCTTGGGTTGGAATCCACTGTTGTTGTTCTTAGGTTGGCTCTATATATCTTGCATTACTCTGTTCAAGGAAAAAGGGTTTTTGACTGGTCAAGGATTATATCCACAGAAATAACATTTCAATTGCCGAACTTTAAGAAAGACAAAAGGTTTTATATGTCTGGGTATTTAGTTTTTGTATCATTAATAACCATGAATTTCAAGGGATCCATCTTTCAAAGAAAGTTGATATCATGACATAGTTGAAAATAAAGGAAGAAAAATTTCCTTCTCAAGCCAGGGTAAAGAAAATTAAAGCATGTTGGGTCAAGAAAATAAAAACTTTAAAGGAACTGATGGAAGAATGTAATGAAGTAACTTTTAAAAGGGAGACTTTGTATAAAAAATTGACTAAAATTGATTTAGCTGGAAACACCAGAGAAGTACATGACCCTAATTTAATTCTAAACTCTACATTTCTTACGAGGGAGCAATTTGAGGAACACGTGGAAATACTCAAAAGATTTTTCGTGGAAAAGTTTAATGGTATAAAAGAATATAATGAATATGAAATTGATAATTGGTGGGTTAGTTACTGAAACAAAAATGAGTATATTGAAACTTCATTATATCAAATATCATTTGATTTAAGGGATATGGAGGGTACTTTGTTTGATATAAGGATTAGACAAGAGATTAATGTCGCCCCAATGAAGGATTATATCGAAGAGTGGTTAAAACAAGCCTTGTTAAAAATAACTAAAGAAGATGAGTTGGGAACTGTCAAAACCAACCAACCAACCACAAAAAAAAATAATATAAAAGGCACAATGAGCATCAAATAATGAGAGATAGATTCCATCACAGTAAGTCCATATTGATCACATCCCTTATTTCCTTTTTAGGATTCATATAGTTGTATTTATTCTTTCAATAGAAAAGTATTACTGAATTATGATAACTTCCTTCTGTCTCCTGTCCAGATTTTGTTGTTCGTGCTCTGTCCCAAATCCACATCTTCTCCTTCATATTTATTGTATATATTTTTATGATCCATGGGAGCCCAAATCCCAGTCCATTTATGGACAAACACCTTTAAATTATTGAGACTTTAAATAATTTATTATTTTGAGAAAGCCCAGAGAACTATTTCAGGGTTGATTTTAACGATGTTTTATAAATTTGATTTTGTTAGGATATTTAGACACTTAGGAGTTAGCTAATATCTATTTGGTATAATGTGTCGTTAGGTAAACATGTGTTTCTTTAGCATGCATTAGTATGCATTTGTAGTTAGGAAATCTGATGGTCATGATATGTTCCCGACATAGAGTGATCCGACGGTTCATATTCTCCTCGATCTTAATGGCCATTGATCCGTGGCTTAACACCCGATTGGTCCATGATCTCTATTTAAATAACATTGAGGGTCATTTATTGATGATCGATTGTGAGAAACTCTCTTGTAAAATCTCTCTGTAATCTTTTTCTTTTGCATTAATAAACTGATCCAAGTGGTTGCGTTGGCTGGGGCCATGGATGTTTCCCCGTATGTTGATCTTTGATCTGGTTATGTGAGTGGTTACTGAATGTGTTCTTCCTATGTTGTCAAACATGGAATCAGAGCCTGTTTGAAGACCTGCTCCTGTTGTAGATCGAGATCGTGAAGCTGAGTTGTCTCATCTCCATTTTATGACATTTATGGGCTTAAAGGACTGTTCCATTGCATCCATAACACTCGTTTCAGTCAGGAACTCTTTTCATTTTACTCGAAAATGTTTCAGTTTTCCCAATATACAACGATTTCAGTCAGATTCGAAGGTAAAAAGCTTGAATACGCCATTTTTAATTTTTTGCAGAGTATTACTTGGGTTTTTTATTATTTGTTTCTGGGTTGCCACTCTTTTAGATCTGCGTATGCTCTTTGCCCCGTGCCCTATGTGATCTCAGAAAATCAGAAACAAATAGGAAAATGTGCATTTTTCGGGTAAGCTAATCGAGATCTAACCCTTGTTGTAATCGATAAGCGAAATTTTTTTCTTGTGCGAAAAGAGTTTTTTTTAGCACACTCTCCAAGGCCATCTTCAACAACAACAACAACAACAACAACAACAACAACAACAACAACAACAATCCTCTTGCTAAAGAATACAATATGTTTTGCTAGACCATTTGGTTAAAAGTTGCCTTATTAAGTAAGATTTCTTGAGTTCAAGTCTCTCTTTTTGTTACTTTTTTTGAAAAAGTTCATGCTCAATTGTAAAGTGTATTTCATTTCAAGTATAAAAGTGAATCACTATAAGTAGCTTTAATATTTTATTTTAGAGTTATTTATTTTGCATGCGACTTTTCTTTCATAAAGTAACTTCATTGTAAAAGTGATCCCCACTTCTTTTTATAAAGTGGGTCACTTCATCAAGCAACTTACACCATCACGTGGTCATTTGGTTACCGTTTATGACATTTTTAAAAAGGGCATAACTTTCACATCCGAAGTCCGTTTTTAGTGCCATTTTTTCTAAATTCGCCTAATTTTTTGAGAACTTTCCATCAAAATTATCAGTTTCAGTTTTTAAATACATATTATCTACATTTTTAATATGGCTCCTTTCAGTAATCTTTTGCTTACCAACACCAACTACTTCCAATGGAAATCTCATATGGAGGATTTATTAAGAAGTAAAGGCTTGTAAAATATTACCTTGGGAAAGTAAAAAGAACCCACTGATGATGATAAGAAACTAAAATGGGTTAATAGGAGTGACGAAGCATGTAGACTAATCAGAATGTCCATCTCTCTTGATATAAGGTTCCACCTTAAAGAAATTGATGACCCCGATGAAGCTTGGGAAAAGATTGAATCCGTGTTTGGTAAACTCAATATTATTCGAGCACAACCGTTAGAAAATCAAGTACTGAATTTAAGTCCAAGTGATTTTTCTTGCATTGGAGACTATATATCTAAGTTTAAAACACTTAGAATTTTATGTGAAGAATGTGAGATAAAGATGGAGGAAGAGCATTGCATCTATCTTATTCTTTCTAAGCTAGGTAGTGCATATTTTGTGTTTGTATCTACCTTTTATGCCATGAGAGAGGATCCAGGGAAAACTTGTCAAAAACCCACTCTTCAGTCCTTTTGTGCTGCTTTGATTAGAGAAGAAGATAAGCTTGTACAAATTGGAGTGATCATCACTACAGGTACCTCCAACAAAGCCTTAGTCTCCCAATAGAAAGATAAACCCAAGAATTCGAAGAAGCAACATCCTCGCTACAACAACAAGCAACATAAGGGTCCCAAACCCACTCAGACAACTTCAACTCCTAATGGTGACAAAGGAGCAAAATATAAAACTAAGAAGACTTACAGACATTGCAACTTTTGCAATAAAGATGGTCATGATGAGTCCAAATGTTTCAAGAAGATGACATCTTTGGAAACAACAATGAAGAAGCACAACATCAATATTGATTCTATTTCTTCTTCTTCTCATGGACATGCACTTTCTGCTTCTGGTTTCTCCTTCAATACAACTTCTACTTATTCTTCTGATGAGTGGCTTATTGATTCTAGAGCATCTTATCATATGGCTAAGGATAAAGACATATTTTCTTCTCTAAATGAATGTAACACCAATAAAATATTTATTGGTGATGATAAATATCTTAGTGTTGTGGGATCAAGAATAGTTCAAGTAGACAATGGTCATTTCAATGATGTATTATATGTTCCAAGTCTTTCTTGCAACCTTCTATCAGTATATGAAATCACTCATTCAGGTGAAGGTAAAATCGTAGAGTTTTCACCTCACCAAGTTGTAATCAAGGATCTAAAAGATCCTAAGCATGCTCTTGCAAACATAATTGCTGATGATATTACCAGGTTGTACAAGTTTGACAACTTTGGGTCATCATCTTTTTCATCAGTTTTTGTTGCTCATAGCAATGAATTGAGAAAACTTTGGCATGAGAGGTTTGATAATCTAAACTATCGCTCATTGCAACAACTATGTAATCAATAGATGGTTCACAGTGATTTGTGTGGTCCACTTTCTACTCCTTTTTCTAGGTGCAAGTATTTCTTAACTTTCATTGATGACTTTTCCAGACGTACTTGGGTTTACTTCTTAAAACTTAAGAGCAAAGTTTTTGACAAGAAATAATTGCACATTAAAATAAATGGCTAATTGTATGATCCAATCTAAGGGATTAAATCTAAAGTATTGGGCATAAACCATCAACTCTTTAAATTACATAGTAAATCACACTCCCACAAACACTCTTAAAAGTATAACACCAGAAGAACCTTGGACTAAAATTAAACCATATGTAAGTCACTTCCGTGTATTTGGAAGTATAGCATGGGCTCACATTCCTAATGAGAAAAGGAAAACATCACAGCCTAAAAGTGAGGAGTGTATATTTGTTGGTTATTCTGAATATGTCAAAGGTTACAGACTTCTTCAACCACATTGTAATGAAATTATTATTAGAAGAGATGTTAAATTTGATGAAAATCTCTTGGCCTATGAGCCTAATTCGACGATTGTGCCTTCTTTAAACTATGATCCATCTTCGGCCTTTATGCCTTCTTCTGTTCCTATTTTGGTTTTGTTAGCTCCCAAAATGAATCAGTCACTATGGTTTCATTTTGTAGATGATAGCATGGTCATTGGTAGTTTTCTCCATTTGTTTTTAATTTCTTCTAGTGTCAAAACTTAGGTTTTAAATTCATACCTTAGAAATAAGTTGATCCATAAAGGTCTTTTCTATAAAATTTCATGAAAAGATTTTCAACAACTAACGCGTGTTGCAAGGTTGATGATTAGTTGGTGAAAGCAACGAGTTTCAACAGTTAAGGAGTACTTTCCCACAGATAGTTAGCTAGTGAAAGCACGGAACAAGTGTTTTTCCTCCACGATTTCAGAAATCAAAAGATGACATGCTCGACACACGTCACATAATCATTATGAGGCGCTGGTGAAAGCAAATGATGATGAGGATTCTGTTATGCACGTCTAAATCAGATATCATAGTGGATCGTGTTCATGAATGTATGCTTCAAACAATGAGGGCGTTGGAGATGACAAATTCACATTCATCATCACAGGTAAAGGAGCAGTACTACTCAGCCGACGACATCAAATCAACAATTCATATTTTCAACACGCATTGTTCACAGGCAATATGTTATGGTTTCATATTTGAAAGGCAACACCGAGAGTTTTCACCAACGCCAAACCTTGGCTCAATCAACAAAATACAGTGACATTGTTTGCAAAATTGTCTGAGGTTCGAGTTACAGATGGAAAGGAAACAAAGCGATTCATTATTGAGGAAAGAATTAGACAACCTATCTTTTTTACAAGCACATACAGAGGTGCAAAATCGTTTCTCAGATGCAGGTTGCATGGGTTATGTTGAAAAGTTACAGAATGGTTGCCACCAAACAACAGCTGAAGCGTTTGCTAAATCGTATGATGGAAACAAATCTAGTGTGGGTTGTTTAGAAATGATAGTGGATGAAGCCGCCATTGCCACAACAACCGGCTTACCTAGATCAGGCCAGAGCTGGTTTAAGAAAATAACAACCAAGAATCTCAATTTCAGAGCATATCTTAAGGCAGAATTCAGAAATGTCACTTGGAAGAAAAGCATGCCAGTTTCTCATTTGAAGGACGAATGGAAAGACCTGTTCAAAGGCATTCAACTCTATATAACCTCAGAAGGCAGGTATGACAAGATGATGCTATAACATTTCAATCTCTTAGATCACTTCACAGGGAAAACTCTCTTGAATTTACCTTTCTTCTTTCACAAAAGCCTAACCAAAGTATGTAAAAATATTAGGGCTGAACCTCTAAGTATGAAAAACACTCTTTGTCATTTCGGCCTGATCAAATTGATAATCCTAGAAGAACTAAGACAAAGAGGAAGGACTTGGCAACATTTTCTTTTTTGGGAAGGCTTTGAAACCCAAACTCAGCCCATGAATGAGCAGAAGAAAGCTGGGAAAAAGCAATTAACTCCTCAGAGTAGCTCGAGGAAGAGGAAAACTCTTCTAGGACCACTAGAGGATAGGATTTCCGGCATAAAGTCTCAAAGATCAAAGAAAAAATTATATTTTGAAACCACTTCAGAGCAGCCTACAATAAAGAAGACAAATATTCTAAATCTACCATACACAGACTCAGAAACAAAGCCAGAGCAAGAAGATGAAAGTCCAGCCATTAAAAGCCCTGAACACTCCATGGAATTTGCACAGGACTGTGAGACTTTTACTCCCACTGATGAAGGTGAAACATCAAAGAGATCACAAAAAATTAAGCAACTAAAGGAAGTGATTGCTCAACGGGAGG